>LPNX010405035.1:1447159-1477699 GCA_001517045.1 Pseudotsuga menziesii
AGTACTAATTAGTCTCTTAGGATATCAGGCCAACAGAGCCTCTAAACCTGTTGGGAATGACTACTTGAAACAGGTTGGAACCTGTCCTAAGGATCCCGGACTGGGTCGTTTTCCCCCGTTGCGGGCATAGTCAAATACGCCCGTCAACAACCACTAAGGTACACCAATCTATTTTTCATCCCCATTTGTTTTCCCTACAATGTATGTTGTTGCTGTTATTTGTATTTGCCACATCAAATTATATACTTCTTGTGCCCTATTCTAATACCTGATTATTGTCGTCCAAGGGTTTGTGTGAATGTTTATAGATTTTCATAGGGTTTCATTTCCATTGCGCCAATTGCAATGGCTATTGTCATCTTTTTTTATTGCCCAATATGTGCTGATATTTTCTTCTTAATCCTAGAATTGCAAAAACTGGTTTCTGCACCGGGATTTTCTGAAACCCTGCATAAGAAATCAAACCCTATATCAGATATTAATGTTTAAACCCAAGCGACGGATGCAAGTTTGTATTTTTAAGGTGGAAACTGCTTCTATCTTGTATTTATTATGTGAATACACATGCATCTATTGCATGGGCATAAATTTGGCCCTGCATGGCTATGAATGCACCCATGATCTGGCCAATACCACCTGTATTGGTGCACCCCAATCGAAGCCTGCTCACCATCCAGAAAGACTGAATCATGCTATCCACCCAGATGAAGCGGTAGAATAAAGTGAGTGGTAGACCAAAAAGAATGAATATACAGTTTTCATTCCGGAGAAGCAATGAATATGGGCGTAAAGGTGAGAGATTTACCAATTGAAGCTATTGAATCAGAACCACAAAAAGTAGAAGTGGAGGTCTAAGAGATAGTCTAAAAGGTAAAGGCCCTAGTTTTGAAACTGGAAGCACAAGTGAGGGTATCATCTGGATTAAAAACACAAGGATTGCTTTCTGGAAAATGGTCATACAATCAATTTCCCTAGAAAAGAGATTGGAACAAGGACCAATAGGTGTCTCCCCCACTATGCTCCAAGAGGATTACAATTGTCCTAAATTTGTTAGGTCGACAAGCTGCCTATTTTTATCAATACGATGGCCCTTAAAAATATGAGTTATTAATTACAACTATTTTTCATTTGGCTAAGTGCATACTCTTATGTCATAATCACCTAGGACTTGCACCTGGAATTTAACCCAACGAGTAGACTGATATTCCACTACTGAAATTCAACAAAGTAGAAATATCAAAAGCATATTTTAGCAGAAAAAAAAATTGCAAGTGTTAGATGAGATACACAATTAAATTGAGAAACCATCAAATATCAATTGATGGCACATCTCTGACTTCAAAATTCTGGATCATTTTGAAAATATCTGAAATTGTATCAGTCAATTGACGTCTTGCAATCATTTCACTTAAAATTCACTTGACAAATTGGTGCATCCTACATAACTAAAAGTAATCTTGGCAATGCTGAGAAACACCTTCAAAATACCTCTCTCTGCACTAGTTCTCTGGGAAGATGAGACCATCCATAGAAGACAATCAAAATGACCACAAAATCCTTTACAATGATGGCATATAAGGCTGTGACCTTTATATATTAAAAAAGTAATCACGTATCTCTGGTAGTAAGCATTCTACAAGGGAAGGGTAGCTACACAGAAAATTGATTATAAAAAATTAGATAGATCCTCAAAAAGTGCATGGCTCTCACTGCAATTGTTCAGTTATGTAGATGTTTTCCTTACTCGAACATGTTAGACATTCATTCATGGTGCTCCAGAAAATACATAACACAGATATGACACAGAGAAGTTGCATGATATGACTCAAAAATATCATATATACTTGCAAAATTCTCCAAAGTAAGGTCCTAAATAGAAAAAACAGATCTCAGAGCTGAGGCTGGACATTATCATAACAAAAAGGAAAAACTGCAGTAAAATAAAATAATACCTGTGCAATAGAATATTCACACAAACGTTTGAGGCCTTCTAAAAGATATTGATCAGCAGCTCTCAGAAGGTCTTGTGCAATATCTGTTGTCATCTCTACTATACTAGTGTATATAAATCTGACACTAGTACCCCATCAGAATCATCAAACATTCTTGGATAAAAAATATTTGAGTTCTAACATGTCATAATTTCTTTCATATTCCGCTTGAACTCTTTATAATAGGAATGAATCCTTCGTTATTTCCATAAGAAACACATTGAAGAAACCGTAATATTACCTCATCATTAGTTCAAAAAATGCCTAGGTTATATTTGGAATTTCAATATCTTTTGCCTCTTTTACCTATTGAGGGTTCACAAATTTATCCCCAAACAATTTCTAGTTATTATTTGAAGCCACGGTGCACTTAACATTTTTGACAATATCAAATTCTTCTTTTTCAGGTGTTTGGCTATTTTGTCTGTGGTTCCTTGTATGTAAGGGAGAAAATCCTTATGATCCCCCACTTTCCTATCTTTGGATGCATCCTTAGGTTTGTTTTCATGGGTTTTGGTAGCTCTTTCAAGGGCTTTGTTGATTTGAGCTAGGTTGTAACCATTGCTAAGGAAAACATTGCAAAGATGCTCTCGCTCGGAGTCTAGATGATCATTATCAAAGACCCTTAGGGCTCTAGTGAATAGAGTGTTGAGAACCCCCATCTTCTAGTTTGGGTGGTGATGTGAGAGGGTGTGAAGGTATTGTTCTGTGTGGGTTTTCTTCCTATAAACCTTGTGGGCTATGCCTCCGTCATGTTTCCTAATAACTAGTGTGTTAAGGAAGGGAAGCGCATTATTCTCTTCAAAATATTTTGTGAATTTGATGGGATCTGTTTGGCTATTCAAATTATCAACAAATTTGTCTAATTCTTCCTTCCCGTGGGCCCATATTAAGAAGGTATGATCCACAAATCTCGACCACCATTCAGGTTTTGGATTGGCATATTTCAAGGCTTTCTGCTAAACGTTTTCCATGAAGAAGTTGGCTATAATGGGAGAGAGGGGAGAACCCATCGCCACTCCACAAGTTTGCTCATAAATATCACCCATAAAGCTAAAAAAGGTGGAATTGAGACAAAGGCCTACAAGTTGTGAGGTTTCAGGATCAGTCAATTCCTCTATAACATTGATGGCTTCTTTGATGGGGATCATGGTGAAGAGGGATACTACGTCCAGGCTCAATAAAATCTCATTCTCTTCCATGTGTCTGTGCTTTATTTTCTCAATAAAGTAAGATGAGTCATTTATGAACGAGCTTGTATTGCCTACTAAGGGTTTCAATTTGTCTGCGAGGAATTTTGCAAGTCTATAGGTTGGTGAGCCTATGGTGTCTACAATGGGTCAGAAGGGAACACCATGCTTAAGAATATTTGGAAGTCCATATATCCTTGGAACCAAGGGGTCAGAGGGGAACACCAGGATTATGAATCTTGGGAAGTCCATATATCCTTGGAACCAAGGGGTTTTGGGGGTTAACCAGGCTCTCATCATTCCATTTCTTGGATGACTGATTCATGTTCTCTGCATTGGCCTCCTCATGAGCTGCATTGAAATTCAATCTCTTTGCAAGAAGAAGTAGAAATCCCAACACAACCAATGATATGGTCTCCAACATAGCAATTTGCAAGAGACTAACTTCCAACGCAGCTAATGGGGAGGCCAATGCAAACTTTGTTGGAAACCTACCATCCAACATAGTGAAAGAAGTAAGGATGGTCTCCAACACAGCATCCAACACCCATTTTGATAGTTGGCCAGGAAATCAAGAGTGTGACTTAGCTGGTAGTAAAGAAAGTTATGAAGCTGACAGTGAAGAAACGCGTGGGTCTTCTATTGCCGAAGATGCATCCTTAATCAGAACCCTAGGAACCGGCTTTGGGTTGGTAGCAAGAATGGACAACGAGAACATACACACACAAGAGAAGAAAGTTGGTCATCCATGGCAAAAAGACCAAGAATGTGATCAGAATAACGCACTAACCACGGAGGGGGACCATCATAATAAAAATAAAAACAATAAAATCAATGAAAATAAACATAAAATTAAAAGCAACATTAACCATGAATTCAAGGATCTGAATAGACTTGTTTTCAATCTCTCAACCTTTGAACTAAACATTCCCACCAAAAGAATCCTTCAGAAAGGTCTTAATTTTGTCGTTGCCCTGAAAAATATTCTGGTCGAAGACATCATATGTAGCATTGAAGATAGCATTAATAACCTACCAGAACATGAAGCCGAGGAGGTGTGACAATCCTAAGAAGAGCTAAACCACCCAAACCCAACATCACCAGGGAAGAAAGTAGAGCCCTTAGAGAACTCAAAAAGAATGACCATATTGTGATCTTAAAGACTGATAAAAGAGGAGCTACAATGATTCTCAACAAGGAGGACTACATTGTTAAGATGAGATCGCACTTGGATTCTAGTGGTTGTTACAAGAAGCTCAACAAGAACCCCTTGAATCAGATCATAAAGGAGGTTATAGAAGCCATTAAGAAATCCTCCTTGGATAATGATATCAAGAAAAAACTCATTATCTATGACCCCTTGGTTCCAAGGATATATGGACTTCCCAAGATTCATAAGCTTGGTGTTCCCATCCGACCCATTGTAGACACCATAGGCGCACCAACCTAGAGACTCGTAAAATTCCTCATAGAAAAATTGAAACCCTTAGTAAGTAATACAAGCTCGTTCATAAAGGACTCATCTTACTTTATTGAGAAAATAAAGCATAGACATATGGAAGAGAATGAGATTTTATTGAGCCTGGATGTAGTATCCCTCTTCACCATGATTCCCATCAAAGAAGCCATCAATGTTATAGATGAATTGCCTGATCCTGAAACCTCACAACTTGTAGGCCTTTGTCTCAATTCCACCCTTTTTAGCTTTATGGGTGATCTTTATGAGCAAACTTGTGGAGTGGCGATGGGTTCTCCCCTCTCTCCCATTATAGCCAACCTCTTCATGGAAAACTTTGAGCAAAAAGCCTTGAACTCTACCAATCCAAAACCTGAATGGCGGTTGATATTTGTGGATGATACCTTCTTAATATGGGCACACGGGAAGGAAGAATTAGACAAACTCGTTGATCATTTGAATAGCCAAACAGATCCCATCAAATTCACAAAAGAGTTTGAAGAGAACAATGTGCTTCCCTTCCTTGACACACTAGTTATTAGGAAACAGGACAGAGGCATATCCCACAAGGTCTATAGGAAGAAAACCCACACAGAACAATACCTTCACGCCCTCTCACATCACCACCCAAACCAGAAGATGGGGGTTCTCAACATTCTATTCACTAGAGCCCTAAGTGTTGGGAAAATGGGGCAGACCCAAGTTAATTCTTATGTGTCACACCAACAAAAGACCCACCGTGTTGGCCCTTTCGGCAACAACCTGCGCGCGGGTTGCAGTCTCACCCGAAACAGCAATGGGGTGCCGCAGAATCAGGTTTCTGCATGCAGGGAGGGGTATTACTGTACCTTAGCCTTTAAAAGCAATTATTAATCAACGCTTGTAAATTTATCATTCATTCACATATGAATTTGTAGTACAATAAACAAACTAAACTTGCATAACCCACTACGGGGAATTCACAGCGAAGCTTATTACTTGCAGAGATCTTATGTTATCAGATATATTCAGTTTAATGCATGGAAATAACAGAAACAGAAACAACACAATAAAACCACGACACCAAATATAACGTGGTTCACCCCCAGTGTAGGGGATACGTCCATAAACTGTGTTTTATTCCTCTTTCCTCAAAACCACAGTTGATTTGCGCACTCAGCTACAGATCCCTTCAGTCCTTGACAGCCGCGCACACAGCAGCAGGCTTCTGCGCACACAGCTGCAGATCTGTCCTCCTTTTCTTACAAAAACCCTCTGCGCACACAGCTGCAGAGGTCGTCCACGCACACAGCTGGGACTTATCCTTTCCTTACAAAAACCAACCTTACTTCACCTTATCTTTCTTTTCATCAAAAATCCTAACCTATCCTTTTTACACAAGCGCTTATTTATACTACGCAGTTTTACAAAACCATGGTCTTAAACCATGGGCACCCAAAAACCCTAAACCCTGGATTTAAACCACGGGTTTATTACAAAAAAGAGGGTTTTGACTTACCCTGACACCCCTAAGACTATTTTGGCCCATAGCTCCGCTTACAAATTTTCTAATTAATCGCGGAGTTACCCAACATGGAGTATGCGCCCCAACAGGCCCCTAAGACTCACTAGTGGCCCGTCCCGGGACACTCTTCAGCTTCTCTGGTGGCAGAATTTCGCTGATGAGACATAATGTACTGCTTGGTGAAGCTCTCCATGCTGCTGCCGGTTGCATACTTCTGTCCTTTGCAGCAGTTTTACTGATGAAAGCTGTCGCGACCACCTGCAACACCATCCTGTTCTGTGATGGCCGATACTTGACCATCCACGACTTTGGGGTCCCCTGGAATTGCGTGTCCCACCGCGGGAGGAGCCTAGCTGGTGTGGTTCTGTTACACCAAAAGACGTCTTGGGGGGATTTCCCAGAGTCTTTCTGCGAGGCCTCATGCCCTTGGTTGCTCTACGTTAGAGCAAACTCCTGGCCATCTTTTCAAATTTAGAGCAAACTCCTGCCTGTCGATGTTCTTAGCCAAGAAGAACTGTGTTAACGGTGTAGTTAGAAGGTGCTGAAGACCTCTATCCCTTACTTCCCGTACTAGCGTCTGAACATTACAGTCGTTCGACATAGTTCAGGATGAATATGTCACGGATGTGCTTCAGGTAGAATTACGAGTCGAGATAGCTCCTTATAAAATCTCAATGCTGAATTTGGCATCATGGTGTAGAAATGATACCAAATCTGACGACGTTCCGGGAATCTGCTCCACACAGCGCCGGATTTTTCCCAAAATCTCATTATGACTAGTAATGAGAGCAACACTCGTGCTAGCGCTGCCGAATGCAGTATGTCCCATCCGTCACATTTTGGGTTGCGACACACCTTGACAATTTTCGACTTCGACACAACCTAACCCTACGACCTACGACCAGCTTGTTACTTCGCATTCTGTGGACAAAATAGACTACATAGTGCAACGAGCATGTTACTTATTTAGTTTGAGCTATCTCCTGTTCTGAGTACCTGGCCTGTCTATGTACTTTTTTAAACGGCTCCCGTTTATCATAGAGGGGAAAAGCTCACCATTTGACTTGGCTAGCTGAACTGCGCCCCCGTCAGTAACTTTATGTACTACATACGGTCCTTTCCAATGTGTTTTAAACTTTCCGGGGAACTTCATGAATCTGCTGTCATAAAGGAGCACAAGATCACTTTGCTGAAAATGTTTCATTTTGATGTGCCTGTCGTGCCACGCTTTTTCTCGAGCTTTCTGCACCTGTTGCTGGAAGCCTGTGAAAAATCTATCCTCCTCAAGTTCTAATATCTACTTTAGTCTTTCTGTGATTATGGTGGGGTCATCCATCTCGGTGAAAGCAGAGATCCGGAGGTTGGGAACAATATATTCCATGGGCATGACAGCTTCTTGTCCATAAACTAGTCGAAAGGGTGTATGGCCTGTCAACTTCTTGCAAGTAGTTCTGTAAGCCCCTAGTACCGCTGGAATTCGAAGATCCCAATCATTCCTATTAGCGTTACAATCCTTTGTCAAGGCATGCTCAAGGATTTTGTTAAAAGCTTCGACAGTCCCATTTGCTTGTGGGTGATATGCGGTACTCTTTTGATGATAAACTTGAAATTCTTCGGTCAATACTTCAATAGTCTTGTTCAGGAAATGTGACCCTTGATCACTCATAAGAACTTTGGGACACCCAAATCTGGATAAAATGTTGTCAAAGATAAACTTCGCAGTGGTAGCAGCACTACAGGTCTTGACGGGTTGAGCTTCGGCCCAACGGGTAAGATAATCAGTTGCTGTAATGATGTATCGGGCTCCTAACTTTTTCGCAGGGGGGTTGATGGGACCAACAAAGTCAATGGCCCATTTTTCGAAGGCTTGTAATGTTATTTGCGGAGCTAGGGGCATTTCATCCCTCCTAGATGGTTTACCTGTCCTCTAACAGATGTCGCAGCTGTGGTAGTATTCTCTTGCATCTTTGTGAAGTGTGGGCCACCATAAGCCAGCTGTCAAGATCTTCTGCGCTGTTGCTTTTCCTGCATAGTGACCGCCTGCTGCGCCAGAGTGTGCTTCTACCAATATTAGATTTTTTTCGTGTTCCAAGACACATCTGCGTAATATCTCATCTGGTCCCATCTTGTACAGATGTCCTGCTATTAAAGTGAAGTCCGCGGCTCGAACCACCAGCTGCTTCTTCTATTGTGTGGTCATCTCTGCGGGGGGGATACCTGTAGACAAATACTGAGCAATATCCTGGAAATAGTCATCAACTATCTGTATAGCAAATAATTGTGCATCGGGGAGGCCTTCGTCCATATTGATAGGTTCCTCGCCTGACTCGAGCCTCGACAAGTGGTCAAGTCCTAGGTTAAGTCGTCCGGGCTTAACAATGATCTCAAAATCATATTCTTGGAATAGAATTAACCATCTGCATATTCTTCCTCCTAGCACAGGTTTGTTGACTAAGTAATTCAGAGCAGAATGGTCAGTAAACATATTAAAATGAGAACCTAGAAGATAATGCCAAAAATTTTGTAATGCATATACCATAGCAAGACCTTCACGTTCTGTCGTAGTATAATTTTTCTCAGCTATAGACAACTTCCTGCTGGCAAAAGAGATAGGGTGATCGATATTACCTGCGCCTGGCTGAGCGAGCACAGTACCTAAAGCAATAGAGGATGCATCCACATGCACATGAAATTCCTTGTTCCAGTCAGGGAATACAAGGATAGGGGCGGTGACCATTTTTTCTTTCAGAATGTCGAGGCTTTCTTGGCATTCTGGAGTCCATTCGAACTTGATATCTTTCTTTAGTTGCCTTTCCATTGCGGCAGTAATCTTGGCATATCCTTGGATAAATTTCCTATAGTAGCCGGTGTGACCAAACGTTGTTCGAAGTTGTTTGACGGATTTTGGAGGTGGTAGGTTTACAATAATAGTGATCTTCACAGGGTCCATCATCAATCCCTGCTTGCATACCACATGACCAAGTAGAATGCCAAAAGGCGCACAGAAAATGCACTTTTTTAAATTCAAGGAGATTTGGTGCTGTCTGCATTTATCCAACATAAGTCTCAAACTAGTTATATGGTCTTTTACTAGCCCAAAAATAGTCCAGTCATCAAAATAAACTTCTAAAAATTTATGTATGTATTCCTTAAAGGCGGAGATGACTACTCGGGAAAATATGGCAGGTGCATTCTTCAACCCGAAGGGCATGACGGTATACTGGAAGGAACCCATTTCGGTAGCGAAGGTTGTCTTGTGTTGGTCCTCTGGAGCAATTCGGATCTGATGGTAGCCCGAAAAACCATCGGTAAAAGAGTATATTTCTTGGCCTCCAACATTGTCGAGCACTTCATCTGTAAAGGGAGTGGGGAAAGGGTCGTGCAGACAGGCATCATTGAGTTTCCTTAGATCGACACAGATTCGGATTTCACCCTTAGTCTTTTTCTCCTGGACGACCATAGGGCTGACCCACTCAGATTCTTCAACAGGTTCAATTATTCCTGCAGCAAGCATCTTTTCCAACTCTAGCTTAACCTTTTCCTTATATTTTGGATTCAATCTATAGGGGCGCTGCTTCACCGGCTTGGCATCAGGCTTCAGGGGGATCTTCATTACTCCGATATCTCCCAAGATACCTTTCATTTCAGAGAACTTTGTCGGAAACAGATCTTGGTATTCATGGAGCAGTTGAGTTACCTTGCTTACCATCTCGTCGTCCCAATAGTTGCCAATGGTAGCAAACTTAGGCTGTGCCTCGGATCCAATGTTAACTGTGCGTGTCTTCAAGGGCTGTGTCACTTCAGGAACTTCGACTGCCGGTCCATGCACGTCACAATATCCTTCTGACTCTGGGATATCAAGACAACGCGGGTCCCCTTCTTCGTCAACTATGAAATTATAACATTCTACTGCGAAGGCTTCTTGCATGGCCCTATCAGGATGATTTTCAGTCACTTCTTGATCGTTAAATACCTTAGTATTGATGACCCTGATAGCTGCGTCTAGAGCTGGAAAGACATCATTAGTAGAAAAAGTATTGACAAAGCTATGAACAAGACAATCCCAACTTACAGTATCTTGGCGAAGTTCAGCCTCTGCGTACCAGTTCTTCGCCAATGGTCCCAACGTGTGCACAAATCTATGTACCCACTCATCCTGAGGGACATACTTCCATGCCTCGTAGCATTTCTTAGGTGGTCCTGGGGGCAAGTTTTTCCATCAAACTTACTTCGTACTATGGCCAACTGGTCCGAGAACCGTAGGCGAAGGAGCTTCTGACATACTTCCCAGGTAGGGATCTGCTTCTTATGGCTCGTCCACCATCTGACTGCGGTGGCTCTGAATGCTGACTCTAGGGCTTCCATTATTTGTAGGTCAGGTATCTGAGCCGAGAATTGTGCGATAAATGATTCAGGATCTATCGAACCATCATACACAGGTATATGTTGGGTTTGTGAGTCGACCCATCTGAGAGACCTGGTAAGGCAGGCATTGCTGCCCTGATGGTGCTCAGACAATCGGTGTTGCCAATTTTCTAGTTCCTCTTCAGAGTCCATCATACAGGAGCTACCAGACTCCCATCCTACAGCCAGGGGATCCGCGTAACCTTCATCCTGCGTCGTGATAGTAGATATAGGTTCCACATCAGCCTGATCGTTATGGTGAAGTGGCTCAGTATACCGTTCCCCTTGTGAAGGATCCAGGGGCAGGATGACCCGGAAGTCTTTCCCTTCGAAGACCATCTGTCTCTTTTTTAGGTTGATTACTGTGGCATTTTCCATTGCCGATTCAATTCCTAATAGGGCCGGGTAAGGGTTGCTGTCGTCAATGATCTCAATTACTTCGAAGTCCGTGAAGGTACTGACTCCATCAATATCTATTTGGAGATCCAGGAATCTTCCTAAGGGTACAATCTTTTGCTGGTTGGCCAGCCTCAACTGTATAGGAGACCAGGCAAGGGTAGGTTTTCCCATTTGTTCCCAGGTTTGTTTGGTTAAAACATTGACGTCGGACCCCAAGTCCAGAATAACATCGGTCATATCATATGCCCCGATCTGAGCATTCAATCGCATTTCCCTGCCGGTCCTGGTGACTCGATGAACAGTTTTGTCCTGACCACAACTTTGCAAAGACTCGCAGGAAGCGATGACGTTCTGCAGCTCATTCAGAGCAGCTTGATTTCTTAAAAGTTTGAGGCAACTGTGCAAAAAGGTAGATAGTATACTTACTTTATCCATCGATGCGTCGCAGAGCGGCGACTGAGGCTGCATAGGCACGCTAGGTGGGCTAGGGCCAGGAAAATATTTCTTGGCCGCCATGAATGTCTCTTTCTCTCTGAGGATATCAAATGCAGGAATTTTTTCAGGACCCTTACGAACTAGAGCTTCGACAGGGCGGTTTGGCATTTCTTGGATATGTGTCGTGAGTCCACTTCTTGTAACGACATTAATAGTTGCCACAGGGCGGGGCTCCACAGAAATCATCTGGAGGCTCTGAGTAGGGGTAGTCTGTCGTGCCTGAATCTTAGCGATCAACTGGGGGCACTGCTCAATCACATGATCTACGGCGTGGCAATACCGACACGTCGTAGTGGGGTTCCGACAGTCGCGAGCCAAATGCCCGGCTTGGTTACAATTGTAACACACAATTTGGTTTCGGCCTCGCCCGGCCATGCCTCCACGGCCTCCATAGGTACCTCGTCCAGAGGCACCCCCCTAGTAGCCATAACTGTCGTTATGTGGGCCTTCAGTGTGCACCCGGTAGGCATCATAGGTGTGGCACTCCTCTTCATTATGACCTACAGATTTGCAAAATTTACAGTAGGAGTTCTTAGGTCCCTGCCCATACCTGTGCAGCAGTTAACAGTTCTCAGGTCGGTGTTGACCTGTCATTCTGAAAAGCTCACAATAGAGAACCTGTGGTGGAAAGGGGTTCGGCGCACCGGTCTGCAGGTACTTGTCTATCAAAGGGCACCGTTCCTTGTCATGTCCTTCGGTCCGACATTGCGTACACCAAACCGCTTCTCGACTAGTTTTAGCTCTCTTCATGTCACGAAGTTCCAGGGCCATTACTGCCAACTGCGCTTGGATTTGAGCAAGACCAGAATCATCTCCGATGGGAGCGGTCTCTAGCTTCATTGCGATTTCCAGAGCCTCTTGCTGGTCAGCAACCTTCTGTTGCATGAGCGACGTTCTGATGTGCGGCAATAACGCAGCGATAAACCATTCCTTGTGCTGCGTAGGACTAATGGTGAAGCTCACTTGGTCTAATAAGACTTTGAATCTCTGGTCAAAGTCCCACACGGATTTGCCGCGCCGCTGTTGAATCTCTTTGAGTTCAGTGATGCTCTGTGATTCTGATTTTGGTTTCTTAAATTCCTTAATGATGGCAGCCTTGATTTCATCCAAATTGGGGTGCTGATTACTGGAGAATTTCATGAACCAGGTCAAAGCTCGGTCGCGAAAGGAAGTAATAAGCTGCGCAGTTCTCACATCCAAGTCGGTAATACTCTTCGCGTTCCAGACGGCCTCACATAAAAACCAGAACTGTTCTGGATCTTCTGATCCCGTTCCTTTGAAGATGGGAATCTTAATGCCATCAGCTAGGTGGGCCATGTTGGGTCTGGGAGGGTGGGGAGGGGGATTTGCGGGGTTAGGTTGACCTCTGGGCGGTATACTTGGACTTGGTTTCCTATCACGCTGCGACCGAACTTTAGGGGTAACAAAGCGACACTGGGGGGTAACAGGAGGGTTTTCGTCGGGGTCGGATTGTGGAGGGATGACAGGGGGAAGTGCAGTGGTCTGTCCTGAAGAGTAGGATTCAAAATTCCTTTTGTACCGTTGCTCACTTCGGGGCAACCCACTTTGC
The DNA here is from genome assembly GCA_001517045.1 of Pseudotsuga menziesii. Lineage (NCBI taxonomy): Eukaryota > Viridiplantae > Streptophyta > Pinopsida > Pinales > Pinaceae > Pseudotsuga > Pseudotsuga menziesii. The sequence goes on from LPNX010405035.1 coordinate 1,460,169, forward strand.
GCGTCAAAAGTATTCTCACTTGCAAACATATGTTAGTACTACTAAACTAGCAGTCTGACTCAAATAATAAGATACCCTTTTCAACCAATAGTATTTTAATCTTCAAGCTTAAGGAATTTAAAAACTTACCACGGGGCCCTTTAAAGAACTGTCGTTCAGCTTCGCTGAAAGAAGTGCTTGTATCAATGGCAAACTCTGTCACGAAGGCCTCCAATGTACGCGTCGTCCAGAAATCGATAGCGCGGGATACCTCGTTGTTCACGTGTTGCACAAGGTTGACCCTTGCGGGAGTCCACACAGGAATCCGTTGAGCTTGAAAGTTCATCCTCCTCTCTGTTAACCTAGACAACCACTGGTGCAACTCTATATGGAAACGACCAAAGAAAATTTCATAAGTATCACAAAAAACATACCATTGTAAAAAGTCACTTGCGCTTCGACACAGATTTGTATTCTCTTGCTGCGCGAATTGCAAACAGATCTCAGCAAACCAATCACTGATGTCCTTCACAGAGGGCCTCCAGAACATAGCCCTTGTGGTACAAGGTAAACCCCTCTTGAGCAGGTACTGAGTTCAACCGGCAACGGAACCAATTTGTTGGGAAAATGGGGCAGACCCGAGTTAATTCTTATGCGTTGCACCAACAAAAGACCCACCGTGTTGGCCCTTTCGGCAACAACCTGCGCGCAGGTTGCAGTCTCACCCGAAACAGCAATGGGGTGCCGCAGAATCAGGTTTCTGCATGCAGGGAGGGGTATTACTGTACCTTAGCCTTTAAAAGAAATTATTAATCAACGCTTGTAAATTTATCATTCATTCACATATGACTTTGCAGTACAATAAACAAACTAAATTTGCATAACCCACTACGGGGAATTCACAGCGAAGCTTATTACTTGCAGAGATCTTATGTTATCAGATATATTCAGTTTAATGCATGGAAATAACAGAAGCAGAAACAACACAATAAAACCACGACACCAAATATAACGTGGTTCACCCCCAGTGTAGGGGCTACATCCACAAACTGCGTTTTATTCCTCTTTCCTCAAAACCACAGTTGATCTGCGCACTCAGCTGCAGATCCCTTCAGTCCTTGACAGCCGCGCACACAGCAGCAGGCTTCTGCGCACACAGCTGCAGATCTTTCCTCCTTTTCTTACAAAAACCCTCTGCGCACACAGCTGCAGAGGTCGTCCACGCACACAGCTGGGACTTATCCTTTCCTTACAAAAACCAACCTTACTTCGCCTTATCTTTCTTTTCATCAAAAATCCTAACCTATCCTTTTTATGCAAGCGCTTATTTATACTGCGCAGTTTTACAAAACCATGGTCTTAAACCATGGGCACCCAAAAACCCTAAACCCTGGATTTAAACCACGGGTTTATTACAAAAAAGAGGGTTTTGACTTACCCTGACACCCCTAAGACTATTTTGGCCCATAGCTCTGCTTACAAATTTTCTAATTAACCGCGGAGTTACCCAACATGGAGTATGCGCCCCAACACTAAGGGTATCTGATAATGATCACCTAGACTCCGAGTGAAAGCATCTTCGCAATGTTTTTCTTAGAAATGGTTACAACCTAGCTCAAATCAACAAAGCCCTTGAAAGAGCTACCAAAACCCATGAAAACAAACCTAAGGATGCATCCAAAGAGAGGAAAGTGGGGGATCATAAGGCTTTTCTCCATTACATACAAGACACCACAGACAAAATAGCCAAACACCTGAAAAAGAAGAACATTGACTCAGTTTTCTCCCCAGCTGATAACATCAGAAAACTTCTTAGGTCAGTTAAAGATCCTGTTGACCCGTGTCTTAAAAAGGGGGTTTACCTCATTCCTTGTGAATGTGGGAAAGCCTACATAGGTGAAATAGGACGGTCCATCCAAACCAAGGTTAAAGAACACTGTACAGATATCCATCTCAATAGAACCCACAAGTCAGCCTTAGCGAAACACTCGCATAACACAAAACACCCAATTAAAGTCGAGGATATGTCGGTGTTAGCACAAGTGGACAACTGGTCAAGGAGAAGAATTAGAAAGGCTATTGAGATAGTAAAAAACCCTAAGTGCCTAAACAGGGATGACGGCCTGTCCATTAGCTGATCTTGGTTACAAAACCTAACTAAGCTAAATAAAAATTAAAAAACCTAACAATTAAAACCTAAAATAAACTTAATTCTAAAAGAATGCCTAACTAAGATAAATTTGATAATATTTAAAAATTGTTTATAATTAAAAACTTTTACTAATTATAAAAAAATCATAACTAAATTAAAACTAAAAACAAAATTAAAGTTTTCCTAGCATTAATAAATTGATTATAATTAAAAACTATTACTTATTATATAAAAGTATTAATTAAAATTAAAAACTATCACTAATTATATAAAAATCTCAACTAAATAAAAAACTAAAACAAAATTAAATGTTTACCAAGTATTAATGAATTATTTAGAAAAAAATTAATTAAAAGAATAAAGTTGGTTATAAAATTTTAAACTTAAAAATTTAAAGAATAAAGTTGGTTAATACAAAATAAAAAATAATAATTAATTAATTAATGAAAAAAAATATAGTTTTACAATTAAAGATTTACACAAAAAAAACCTTAAAGTCTTGTATTTTAATGAATTTTAATTATTTTACATTAAATTTAATTTAATTTAATTGAACTAATAAACTAATAAACTAATTTTAATAATCTACTTTACAAATTACTTTACAACCCTAGATACTGTTTTTAATCAATCAAAACAATAAAAATGATAATAGAACTTTGAAATTATAAAATAATAAGCAATTTATTAAACCCTAAATTGACCTTCAAAACCTAGTCGGCTTATACATTACACCACCTCTCAAAGTGACGCTTTCTATATTAATACACCAATGAAAGAAAAACAATCTCCAGGCATCGCTTTGTCCTGAAGATGAGCCACGCTTGGTTCAAAACGTCGACAATAAACTTTCTAACCGCGGATTCTCCATCAGATGCCATGAATACTCACTGCGGAATCTCAGCAAACCTTATTTCTAACCAGTATGGAGCGGAAACCCTCAGAAATCTGAGCCGCCTGGAAAAACTTCGCATTGATAAATGCAAAAAGATTGCTCATCTTTCATTTCTGAAATAATGCAGAGACAGAAACCTTATTCCCACTTTCGCTAAAATCTCCCATCCCTTGAAAAACAATCATAACAATCTGCTCTTTAAGAAGATGGGTCTCATGTTGGTTCCTGATCAGATTAGGAGTCTTCGATTTGCCATGGACAAGCTGGATCACCAGCTCCTGCTATTACACACACAGCTAGCAAACTCCTTAGATAAAATTACCTGGGATTACTGGGATTGTTGTTCCAGTAAGAGAGTGGATTCGATTGTTAAAAAACTAAAAATTAAACATATGTCAAAACTATCAAAACTTGAACAGAAATATATTGTCAGCAGTAACAACTCCCTTATCCTGCAAGAGAGAATTCCCCATGTGCCTCAGAGCTTTCCCCACGAGCACACTACTGGAATATTTGAAATTCTAGCTCGCATTACAGCACCCAAAGTCGGTAAGGTAGACTCAAATGCAACAATTACTGAGTCCAAAGAAGAGATTGAGATGAGATTTGAGAATAGTTGCACCCCTTATTCCCATGAGAGAAGTGCCAAGATACATAAAGTGTTGGCTCCCAACGCCGTTGCTAGCACCACACCCAAATCAGCCAAAAATGGAGACTCCAACATAGCGATTGGAGAGAGATTAACTTCCAACACTGAGAACATGAATCACTCATCCAAGAAATGGAATGATGTGAGCCTGGTTAACCCCCAAAACCTGAAAGAAGAAGTAGAAAGCCACGCTCTGGATTTTCATGAGAAAATTTCCAAAGAGGATAAAAGGTTGGATCCCAATGCTAATCCATCCAACGCAGCCAACGAGATGGTCTCCAACACAGCGATTTGCAAGAGCTTGACTTCCAACGCAGCTTCTTGGAGGAGGGTCCCGCAGCTGCAGAAGAAGCTACTAGTTTTGGCGGAATGATAAGTTTTGGTGGAAAGAAGATAAGACGGGGCTACGACGCTGTAGCACATTTCCAGCTGCAGAGCAGAGCCGGAAACCATGACTTTTTGAGATAGGAAAGTCAAAGAAAGGCAACGGTACCTGAGCGGCCGAGAAGAGAGAGCTCAACCATTGCATTGAAGGCAGCGGCGGAAGACAGGAGGGCTCAGCGACCCTCATAAAGAAGAATGAGCAACGAGGCTCAAGCATTGAAGGCAAAGGACAGAAAAGAGAAGCGGCGCATAGTACCCATGGTCAGTGCCGGGAAGCATGGAAGACTGCAGAGAGCTGTGGTGTGACGGGAAGCGGCTACCTCAAGGACAGAGAGGACCGACTGTCACTAATTAGGGTTTGGGTTACTTTTGAGACAGGCCCACAGTGTTGTAAAAGCAAGACCTTCGGGCTGCTTATAAAAGAATGTAATTTTGTATTGTAAAGGGTTAGCTAGTTGGTTAGACAGTTAGACAGTCGTGATTGAAATAGGCAATAAGGATAAGTAGACTGTTGTAAAAGCCGAGCTCTGGTTCTGGTCTTAGCTGTAGCAATCTTACTGAAACCAGTAGCTGGCTTATAGAGCATGCACGTAACGATCCACAGGGATTGACTGAGAGGGAAGAGTATATTGTAAGAGAGCAATATAGAGAGAAGAGAGATCTACGAGAGAAGATCTTGAGCTGCATATGCGATGTAGCAGAATTGTGTTTTACCTTCCCCTTGAGCTATAATAGAAAACACAGTTCTGTGGACGTAACTTCCATCCTGTAGGTGAACCACGTTAAAATATTTGTTATGCGACTGGTTTATGTGTTATGTTTACTTATGCATTTCTCAGTTATTTCATGGACTTTGTTTGTAGTTTAATGAATGAATGTATTAATCAGTTCACCACAGCATAGAAGGATAATCATAGGTTAAAGGCCTTTGGCTTGTTGTATGTGGTTCACTTGTGCTTTGCGTAAAACAGTTACTGGTGGCAGCATCGAATAGCTTTGTATGTTAAGTCTTGCACGTCGACACAGGCAACGCTAAGTGCACTAAACCACGGAGGTAGGATATCACAGATAGGTGATACCGCACCGGCAGAGAAGCTGCGGTGCGCGATACTGCAGGTTGAGGACTTTCCGTTGGGCAGGAGCTGCGTGTCGCATGGTGCGCGGCGATGCGGTAAGGCTGGAGATATCGCAAGCTAGGGAAAGTGCACATCATAGAGAAGGACCGCACGGTGGTGTAAAGGAACATCCCACGGCTAGAAGAGCTGCGCGACGACGGGATCGTGCGACGCGAGCAGGAGGTCGTGCGACGTACAGACACAGAAGGAGATCTTGCAGCCAGAGGGGTTGTGACCCGCAAGTAGGATTGCAACAGAACCTAGTCCAAGATGCTTGAGTCCTTGGCCAACCCATTAGAATCACTTCGGGTGAGACTTCAGGCCGCTGTGCGGTCTGTCGCCGAAAGGGCCAGTGAGCTAGGGGTGTTGTTGGTTGATTATAGTAAACCCGATTCTGCCCATGCAATCAACAAATGGTTCTGTTGCCGGTTTGAATGACTAGGAGTTAATGTTTTGTTGGCATCCTACCAAAGAAGATTTTCACCAGTGGCTGGATTCAAACTTAAGGGAGTTTTCCAGGAAAGAAAATCGGAGCCCTAAACTGAGCACAGAGGCCTGGTTAGAAAAGCATATCGCTTCAGACATACACGCTATATTTTTTGCAACCTATGGAAATGAGCTTTTCGACTAGTTATCCAAGTTGACAGATAGGAACACATTCAAGAAGAAAAGAAACATTGTCTGGACACCGTAGCTGATTCAGACTGTGCAGAACCTTGACAATCCCATTATGAGAGCAGTGGACTTCTGGCTTACCAGTGTGCTAGAAGGCTTTGTTACAGAATTTGCAGTTGACCAGAGAAAGAGCTTCAGCGAAGCCGAACGATACTTCTTCACAGGATATCGTGGTAAGTACCTAAGATCTCTAAACTTGTCCCTTAAGATGCTGCTATATGAAAAAGGAACAATGGATCTAATTTCAGATGAATAAGTAAAGATAGTAATGTCACAAGAGTTTGAAAGTGATTTTGATGACATTGGATGAACACGTAGTGGAAAGAAGTATAAAGTATATTTTAGCTCTCCTGTATTTGAAGACAGCTCAGACAGTATTAGACAACAGATCCCTAGCACCACAGAAGAACCAGAGGGGGGTATTCCTTACCACCCCTATACCCCACAGAAACAGACAGGGACTCAGAATAACCCCATAGGTACTCCATCTAGTAGTCCACAGACAGTACCTACTCCCGCTACATCACCTTTACCTACACCGCTGAGTGGTAGTAACCCAGTCAGTCAGAACCCACCACAGAGAAATAGAATGGGAGATGACATGAAGCTACCTATTTTTAAGGGTACAGGAGCAGAAGACCCGGAACAGCATTGGTTCCTATGTGAAGCCATGTGGACCATTAAAACAATCAACGATGATAACCTTAAACTTGTACAGTTGGTCACCACACTCAGAGATAGAGCCTTGACATGATACATAAAGTATACTACATTACCCAAGACACTTGCCCAGGTCAAGAACGCCATGATCAAAGAGTTTAAGAAACCTAAGTCTGAATCTCAGTGTATAACGGAGCTCAAGGATATTAAGCAGCTTCCATCAGAATCAGTATGGGACTTTGATTAGCAATTCAAAGCCCTGATAGACCAAGTAAGCTTTGAATTTGCACCAGAGCAACATAAGGAATGGTTTATTGTAGCGCTGCTCCCTCACATCATACTGCCACTAATGCAGCAGAAACTCACTACTCAAGATGAAGCGCTAGAGATGGCAATGAAACTAGAGGCTTCACCTCTAGCAGAGACTACCACAGGCATGACAACCCTACAGAACCAGTTGGCCAACCTCACGTTACAGATACACAAACTTAAGAAAGGCAAAGAGGTTATGCAAGACATATGGTGCATAAAGTGTAGAGCACAGGGTCATACCAAAGACAACTGTCCAGTCTTTGCAGAATATTTAGCGTCAGGGGCTCCTAACCCCTTACCACGAATGCAAGGGCCATGGTGTGAAATATGCAAAACACAAGGACACCCACCTCAGCAATGCCTTTTACTTCAGAAATATGTACAGACACCTAAGAACCTATACTGTGTCTTCTACAAATCCGTCAGGCATGATGAACAGGACTGCCGAGCCTATGATCTCATGTTAGATAGAAAACATGACGTGTACAGTGTCCAAGCAGACACACAGGGTCCAATAGCAGGACCTCAGCCTGATCCAGCTTATGGAGGACGTGGAGGAGGATTCAGAGGACGAGGCCATGGAGGAGGATTTTCCAGAGGAGAAGGTTTTGGCCGTGGTCATGGACCAATCACTTGTTATAACTGCGGAGTTGTAGGACACTATGCTAGGGACTGTTAGAACCCCACTACTACTTGTAACTATTGCAAATCTTATGATCATACTATAGAGGAGTGTCCTATCCTGATAGCTAAGATCAAAGACCCTAAGCCAGCAGCACATCAGAACATCCAGCTTATTGTTTCCGAACAAGCAGAGCCAGAACCAAGAGTCAATATTGTGACTCGGAGCAGTGCTTTCACCAGTGGCACATCGCAGGAGACCGAAAAGAACACCAGTCAGGAGTGGGTACGCAGAGCTCCTAGTAAAGCAACAGCACTCGACCTACAAAAGAATAAAGAGACATTTCACGAAGCCAAGGCTTCCCTTGATGAACTTACACCATCAGGATCGTAGGTACCGCCGTCTAGGGGCATACCGCAGAAAGCACCTTGTGGCGATAGCCCTGAGCAGGCTACCACATCGGAGAGATGCGACGAGGATGAATCGACAGGAAATGTACAATCCTTCCTGCACAACTGGTTGAAACTTCTGAGAAATGACAAAGTTGTCGGCGAGCTACAGTGCATGATAGATCAGTGTTAGCAACCCTCTCTCTCGGGCAGTGCACACCGCATTGTCCATAATATTACAGGACATACACGGACCGGAAGAGAGATGAAATTCACAGCGCAGATTAGCGAGCTTGAAATGGATGAGGTTGTCTTAGATCTAGGATAAGAGGTGAATGTTCTAACTAAGCAGACATGGGAACAGATGGGTAGTCCTCAGTTAGCCATATCACCTATCCACCTGAGATTAGCTAATCAGCAGTGAGTATCACCATTGGGTCAACTACCACAGGTGCCAGTTGACATTGACGGAGTTCGTACTTTTGCGGACTTCGAGGTTATAGAAATCATTGGCGAAAGTCGACCGTATCTAGCATTATTAAGCATCGATTGGACGATCAGTAGCAAGGCTGTCATCGACTTAAAAAGGAGACAAATGACCTTTGAGGATGCGTAGATCTGGGTCATCGCGTCGCTAGATCCTCACCAGGGTCCTAGATATATCGAACCTATCCGAGCAGAGGAGGAGGCACATAACATGGAGAGTCTCTACCAGATGACCGCGAACCAGAGTGACTACATCAATCCAACCGCAGAAGGGAACATTAGTTGGCAATGTGACAGCTCATGCACATCGGATTCTGATGTTGGTCTAGAAAACTGGCAGAACAAACTTTAGGAAGTCTCAACACGCAGATGTGCGTTTATCAGTAAGTCACTACGATGGATTGGCGCAGAGATCGCTGAGATTCCATCATATCATGCTCTGACAAATATCCAGGATTTTTTTGAACAGTTTGAGCAACAGATTCCTTATGAACAGAGGATCGCAGCTATGGACCTTGCAGTTCGATCCACACCTGCAAGATGGTGGTATGCGCATAAAGAGAATATCGCATCATGGGATAATATAAAAAGACTGATGGCAATCAGATTTTTTGACAACAGAGAGTATGTCCAGCAGAAGTACACAGGAGAAACTGATCCCAGAACACACATTCAGGCATGTGAACAGAACTGGTCGAACATTCCTGAGGATGAATGGGCCCACAGATTCATCCATACATTGGACACAGTTCCAAGGAACTGGTACACAGAGACCGAGTTGCGCAAGGGGACAACCACATGGTCACTTATGACAGACAGCTTCCTACTCACCTTTGCATTTGAATCGGAACATCCAAGTGTTTCTCAGGCCCTAGACATAATCAAGATCAATATATTTGAGGACTGTACCATCTCAGTGCAGGCTCAACCTGAGTGGGCCATCCAGTTGCAAGATGCGCTAGAATGCTATAACTTCACAACAAATCCAGACAATGAGGAGGAGGATGAGGACCCTCGCAACACCAACATTCCGAAATCAGAAGGGACTCGCGATGTTGAGGGACCACAGTTAGAGATTCTAGCAATCACTGAGCCCATCAAGATTAAAAAGATCAATATTGGCACAGACGCAGAACCTAAGTTTGCCTCTATTGGAGACTACTGGAACGATGAAACAGTCAAACAGATTGTAGATCTACTACATGACTATCAAGACCTATTTCCCACCAAGTTCACGGAGATGAAGGGAATAGTTGGAGACCTGGGGGTGATGAGGATACCATTGAAGGAGGATGCTAGACTAGTTAAGCAGCGCCCATATAGATTGAATCCACGCTACAAAGAAAAAGTCAAGGAAGAGATTGATAAGATGCTAGCAGCAGGCATCATTGAGCTGGTAGAAGAAATCGAATGGGTTAGCCCCATGGTCGTCCAAGAGAAGAAAACAAAAGGGGACATCATAATCTTTGTTGATCTGCGAAAACTCAATGATGCATCACTTCATGATCCATTTCCAACACCGTTCACTGATGAAGTATTAGACAACGTGGGAGGATAGGAGGTATACTCCTTCATTGATGGGTTTTCAGGCTACCATCAGATCAGAATACATCCAGAATATCGATCCAAGACCACCTTTGCAACAGAATGGGGCTCGTTCCAGTATACGGTAATGCCCTTTGGTCTTAAGAATGCACCAGCTATATTTTCTAGAGTAGTAGTTGCTGTATTTAAAGAATACATCCATAAATTATTAGAAGTATATTTTGATGACTGGACTGTATTTGGAATTGTTGACAAGCACATAGGAGATCTAAGACTGATGTTAGAGAAATGTAGGCAGTACCAAATTTCTCTAAACTTGAAGAAATGTATATTTTGTGCACCATTTGGTATTTTGTTGGGCCACATTGTTTCCAGACAAGGCTTGATGGTAGATCCCGCAAAGATCGCCATCATTGTAAACCTTCTGGCACCCAATTCAGTCAAGCAACTAAGGACAGTACTTAGTCATACCGGCTACTACAGAAATTTCATCAAGGGCTACGCGAAGATTACAGTGCCAATGGAGAAATTGCTAAAGAAAGATGTAAAATTCCTATGGAATGAGGAATGTCAGCAGAGCCTAGACATGCTTAAAGAAAAGATGGTTACAGCACCCATCCTAGTATTTCCTGACTGGACTAAGACATTTCATGTACATGTCGATGCGTCTGGCATAGCACTAGGTGTTGTTCTAACACAACCAGGAGAAGGAGATATCGATCATCCTATCGCATACTCCAGCAAAAAGCTATCGATAGCAGAAAATAACTACACCACAACAGAAATATAAGGCTTAGCTATGGTATACGCACTGCATAAGTTTAGGCACTACCTGTTGGGTGCCCTGTTTAAAATGTTCACTGACCATTCTACGCTAAAATACTTGGTCAGTAAGCTAGTGTTAGGGGGGAGAATCTACAAATGGTTAATCCTCTTTCAGGAGTATGATTTTGAAATCATTGTTAAACCAGGAAGACTGAATGCAAGACCTGATCATTTGTCGTGATTAGACTCAGGAGAAGAGCCAAGTAACCTAGACGACAATCTGCCAGATGCGCCATTTTTTTCCATACAGATCATAGATGAGTACTATGCCGACATTATCCACTTCCTCACTATAGGAGTAGCACATGATGACTTTACTAAGTAGCAAGAGAAGCAGTTGGTTGTTAAAGCAGCAGACTTCACCCTCATCGCAGGACACCTATACAAGTTAGGTCCAGATGAAGTTCTGTGCAGATGCATGATGCCGCACGAAAAAGATGCTATTATCAATGAAGCACACTCAGGAACCGCAGGAGGTCATTTCGCTGGAAAACCGACTGCGCAGAAAATCCTGGAGGCAGGATTATGGTGGCCTACATTGCATAAAGATACCAAGGACTTTTGCAGATTCTGCGATATCTACCAAAGGGTAGGAAAAACCTCGCGACGCGATGAAATGCCGCTGCGACCACAGGTCACGTTGCGCGCATTTGAGAAATGGGCTATAGATTTTGTGGGTCCTATCAACCCACCAGGAAAGCGCACTGCTATGAGATATATTATCACTGGAACAGAGTACCTCACCAGATGGGCAGAGGCCAAAGCAGTAAGAAATTGTGATGCTGCTACAGCTACACAGTTCCTTTTTGAAAACATCATCAGTAGGTTTGGATGCCCAGTAATTTTGATGAGTGATCAAGGCACACATTTCTTGAACAGTACTATTGAGGCATTAACAGAAGAATTCCAGATCCAGCACCATAAGAGCACTCCCTACCACCCACAGGTTAACGGTACAGTGGAGGCCTTCAATAAGATTTTAGAAAATGCTCTTACTAAGATCTGCAATAGCCAGAGGAATGATTGGGACCTCAGAGTTAACGTTGTCTTATGGGCGTACAGGACCACATGCAAGAAACTTACGGGACGCACACCTTTCAGCTTGGTATATGGACAGGAGGTTGTTATTCCTATGGAGTATATTATTCCTAGTTTAAGAATTGCTCAGATTACCGAGATGACTAATACAGACACAGTGGAGGAAAGGCTAGCACAGCTGCTTGCCTTAGAAGAAGACAAATTCATCGCCGGATTCCATCAGAAAGTGCAGAAAGCACGAGAAAAAGATTGGCATGACAGACACATTAAGAATAATACTTTCCAGATCAGAGACCTGGTGCTCCTCTATGACAGCAAATACACTAAGTTTCCAGGGAATTTCAAGACACATTGGCTAGGGCCATATCAGATACAGCAAGTCACAGAGGGAGGTGCCGTTCAGCTCAGCCAGCTGGATGGGGAGCTCTTTCCCACATGGATTAATGGCAGTAGGCTTAAGCCCTATAGTGATAGCCACCCCGCCTCTTAACCAGTCTAGGTGGTGCAGATGTCCAGTGTAGTTGAAAGGAGGCATTGCACCGGGAATCAGTCTACACCAGCAGATAGTCTAGTTGTGAGGAATCGCACCAGGATGGGTTTTGGAAAAAAAAAATGCATTATGTAGGTGATGCGGAGTCGCATCGCAACAGCGCGATGTTTCCCCGTGCCATGTACTCAGTTTTTGCAACCGACAAAGACCAGTCAAGTCAGCAGCTGACAGGTAGTTAATGAGGTAATGATCCGTATATCTTACCGTAGATTTGGTAGCATTATAATTAATTTTTCCAGATTTGGAAAATCTCTGACGACACCGGTGTCTGTATACGCATGCTTTGAGGGACACGTGATCAGATCTCAGCAATTATGGTGGATCAGAATGACAGGTAGGGTCTTGTCCAGGTAATTATGATGACCAACGGGTTTGACCCAGGATGACCGTTGCGTCTGGTAGTATGCCCTCGGCATAAAAATAGACATCCTTCGAGTAAGAAGGGTACAGTTGCCAAATCTCGAGAGCTATATAGGGAAGTGCTAAGTGTCCCCTGTGTAGAGCCAATTAAGTTACAGAGTACAGTGACTTCCAGAGTTCGAAGCCACTGCACACCCAGAGTATTGAGCTAAGCGGATTCTGACTGAGGACGAACCTCTAGAAGGCATGTTGAGACGTTTTAACCCTGGTGGCCGTAGGTCCGCCATGATGACGTTGCCCAAGGTTGTGAAATTAAGTACAGCACAAGTCAGACAGCCGCTAAGGATGAAGAGTCAAGCGCCAGAAGTAGAAGTTGTCACCAAAGTCTCTGCTAAGAAGAAGAAGAACGCCGAGCCGATCACTGAAGATAAGAAAGCAGAACAGAAGAATGATGAGAAGAAATATCCCGCTAGGTGGAAAGTAAAAATGAGAAAAAGAAAGCAACGGGAGAAAATCGCTAACCTATCTGATCAGCTAAGAGAAGCACGAAAGATTGCAGAGGCACTGAAACAGAAACCTGAGGGTCAGAGGCAGCATGTGGATCTGGACCACTTCAAAGAGAAGAGAAGTGGAAGAAGAATGAAAACCCAGCGGAGGGGAGACTTCCAGAATGAGGACAAAGGATTGTTCTCAAACCGGAGTTCATGGTTTGCTTCTCTTCCATACACAAGGTTCCAGACTGAATGAAATGTTTGAGAAGGCTGGAAGATACATATTTTCCTTTTGATAAAAGTTCTAACCCAGATAAAAAGGAAAGGATATCTGGGGAGCACTTCTCAAACACTGGAGCGTTCTCAAAGGAGAACGAGTGAAGAGATCGAAACCGTGACTACGGACAGAAAGGATAAGAGAGCCCAGCGAACTAAGTTACCGAAACTCCACAAGAGAGTGTCAAGGTGATGCAGAAAGAAGTCACAGGACTTCATGAAAGGTTGCAGAGTGCTTCGTAGGAAGCCAAGGCAAAGTTGCAACAGGAGAATCCCGCTGCAGGTGGCTCGAGGACGAGCCACAAGTAAGTGTTAGGGGACTGTTGGAGCAGGGTCCCGCAGCTACAGAACAAGCTGCTAGTTTTGGAGGAAAGAAGACAAGATGGCGCTACGACACTGTAGCACGTTTCCAGCTGCAGAGCAGAGCCGAAAAACATGACTTTTTGAGATAGGAAAGTCAAAGAAAGGCAACGGTACCTGAGCGGCCGAGAAGAGAGAGCTCAACCACTGCATTGAAGGCAGTGACGGAAGATAGGAGGGCTCAACGACCCTCATAAAGAAGAAGGAGCAACGAGGCTCAATCATTGAAGGCAAAGGACAGAAAAGAGAAGCGGCGCATAGTACCCATGGTCAGTGCCGGGAAGAATGGAAGACTGCAGAGAGCTGTGGTGTGACAGGAAGTGTCTACCTCAAGGACAGAGAGGACCAACTGTCACTAATTAGGGTTTGGGTTACTGTAGGGACAGGCCCACAGTGTTGTAAAAGCAAGACCTTCGGGCTGCTTATAAAAGAATGTAATTTTGTATTGTAAAGGGTTAGCTAGTTGGTTAGATAGTTAGACAGTCATGATTGAAATAGGCAATAAGGATAAGTAGACTATTGTAAAAGCTGAGCTCTGGTTCTGGTCTTAGCTGTAGCAATCTTACTGAAACCACTAGCTGGCTTATAGAGCATGCACGTAACGATCCACAGGGATTGACTGAGAGGGAAGACTATATTGTAAGAGAGCAATATAGAGAGAAGAGAGATCTACGAGAGAAGATCTTGAGCTACATATGCGGTGTAGAAGAACTGTGTTTTACCTTCCCCTTGAGCTATAATAGAAAACACAGTTCTGTGGACGTAATTTCCATCCTGGAGGTGAACCACGTTAAAATCTGTGTTATGCGACTGGTTTATGTGTTATGTTTACTTATGCATTTCTCAGTTATTTCATGGACTTTGTTTGTAGTTTAATGAATGAATGTATTAATCAGTTCACCACAGCATAGAAGGATAATCATAGGTTAAAGGCCTTTGGCTTGTTGTATGTGGTTCACTTGTGCTTTGCGTAAAACAGTTACTGGTGGCAGCATCGAATAGCTTTGTATGTTAAGTCTTGCACGTCGACATGGGCAACGCTAAGTGCACTAAACCATGGAGGTAGGATATCACAGATAGGTGATATTGCATCGGCAGAGAAGCTGCGGTGCGTGATACTGCAGGTTGAGGACTTTGCGTTGGGCAGGAGCTGCGTGTTGCACGATGCACGGCGATGCGGTAAGGCTGGAGATATCGCAAGCCAGGGAAAGTGCGTGTCATAGAGAAGGACTGCACGGTGGTGTAAAGGAACATCCCGCGGCTAGAAGAGCTGCGCGACGACGGGATCGTGCAATGCGAGCAGGAGGTCGCGCGACGCACAGACATAGAAGGAGATCTTGCAGCCAGAGGGGCTGCGAGCCACAAGTAGGCTTGCAACAGAACCTGGTCCAAGACGCTTGAGTCCTTGGCCAACCCATTAGAATCACTTCGGGTGAGACTTCAGGCCGCTGTGCAGTCTGTCGCCGAAAGGGCCAGTGAGCTAGGGGTGTTGTTGGTTGATTATAGTAAACGCGGGTCTGCCCATGCAATCAACACAGCTCATGAGGAGGCCAACGAAGAGAACACGAATCAGTCATCCAAGAAATGGAATGATGAGAGCTTGGTTAACCCACAAAACCCCTTGGTTTCAAGGATATATGGACTTCCCAAGATTCATAATCCTGGTGTTCCCCTCTGACCCATTGTAGACACCATAGGCTCACCAACCTATAGACTCAGAAAATTCCTCGCAAACAAATTGAAACCCTTAGTAGGAAATAAAAGCTCGTTCATAAAGGACTCATCTTACTTTATTGAGAAAATAAAGCACAGACACATGGAAGAGAATGAGATTTTATTGAGCCTGGATGTAGTATCCCTCTTCACCATTATCCCCATCAAAGAAGCCATCAATGTTATAGAGGAATCGACTGATCCCGAAACCTCACAAATTGTAGACCTTTGTCTCAATTCCACCTTTTTTAGCTTTATGTGTGATATTTATGAGCAAACTTGTGGAGTGGCGATGGGTTCTCCCCACTCTCCCATTATAGCCAACCTCTTCATGGAAAACTTTGAGCAAAAAGCCTTGAACTCTGCCAATCCAAAACCTGAATGGTGGTAGAGATTTGTGGATTATACCTTCTTAATATGGACCCACGAGAAGGAATAATTAGACAAATTCGTTGATCATTTGAATAGCCAAACAGATCCCATCAAATTCACAAAAGAGTTTGAAGAGAACAATGCGCTTCCCTTCCTTGACACACTAGTTATTAGGAAACAGGACGGAGGCATAGCCCAGAAGGTCTATAGGAAGAAAACCCACAGAGAACAATACCTTCACGCCCTCTCACATCACCACCCAAACCAGAAGATGGGGGTTCTCAACACTCTATTCATTAGAGCCCTAAGGGTCTATGATAATGATCACCTAGAATCTGAGCGAGAGCATCTTCGCAATGTTTTTCTTAGCAATGGTTACAACATAGCTCAAATCAACAAAGCCCTTGAAAGAGCTACCAAAACCCATGAAAACAAACCTAAGGATGCATCCAAAGAGAGGAAAGTGGGGGATCATAAGGCTTTTTTCCCTTACATACAAGGAACCACAGACAAAATAGCCAAACACCTGAAAAAGAAGAACATTCACTTGGTTTTCTCCCCACCTAATAACATCAGAAAACTTCTTAGGTTAGTTAAAGATCATGTTGGGGTGATTCCATGAAGATGGGT
Organism: Pseudotsuga menziesii; assembly: GCA_001517045.1. Lineage (NCBI taxonomy): Eukaryota > Viridiplantae > Streptophyta > Pinopsida > Pinales > Pinaceae > Pseudotsuga > Pseudotsuga menziesii. The sequence continues at coordinate 1,476,647 of LPNX010405035.1, forward strand.
AACACTTTTTGGCCAAATTTGGCGATGAAAACCTGATTTTTTACTCATGTGCTAAATAGAAGCCCTCAAAACGCATATATGCCATGTGAATTTTGACTTGCAATAAAAAAAACAAATTGTAGAATATTATGTTGGCTTCATGGTTATATTTTTTTAAAAATATTCCGATGTCATTTAATGTGTGAATTTTTGCATTTAATGAACTGTGTGACCTTAAAAATTTGAAGAAGCTAATAAGTGGCTCGTGTCCACGTAGAGTAATTCAATCTTGCATTAATAATTTTAAAAAACTATTTATATGAGCATGATCTACATAAAATGCAGTGTGATGTGCATATTTTTTTGTTAATTTTTTTTGCATTATACAATTATTTATTATTTTTCGAAAGTGACCACATTCGATTTCAGCATCGTTTTAAACACATATTTGTCCACGTAAAGAAATTTTTTCTGTTTTTTCAAAAATTGAAAAACCAAAGATTCCCTTTTGGAAGAGGACACGTCGATATGTGATGTGTGCATTTTTAAGAATTTTTTGGCTGTGTATTTTTAACTCTGCGGATTTTTCTTTGAGATGCTTCGAAGTTGCAGTGTGGTTTTCTAAGTATAAGTTTTAGAAGTAATTAAAAAATAAATATCATATGAATACCAAAATGCGTGTATGATATGTCAATGGATAGAATATTCGTTCGTGAATCTATCGGTATCAACTCCGCTCAGTTATGTGTTAGGAATGGTAAGGTTTACACCTCTTCAAGGCACAGGAAATTTTCCATTTGTTTGAATGAGGGCTAAGTCTATTTTTTTAAGCCCTCGACCGAGGTATTTAAATACCTCGGTCGAGGTATTAATAAGACCTCAACCGAGGGTTTGTAAAGCCCTCGACCGAGGTATTAGCTTGGTCGAGGTCCTTTAAAGCAAAAATCCCGAGAGTGAATTCAAACATTAATCACGCTCCAACTACAAAATTAAATGTCTTTCCCACCCAATTTTTTTATAAAAATCTATATAAACATGTAATTCATACTATTGCCTTAGAATTTCATTGAAAAA
>LPNX010405037.1:0-50465 GCA_001517045.1 Pseudotsuga menziesii
AGGCAAGAAAACGAAAGGAGGATCAAAACCAAAGAAGGGGAAAAAAGGGGCAGCCAACTATGAAGCTAAAGGAAGACAAAAATTTAAGAAAACGGGACATCGAAAGAGAAAACAAATGGCTGTCATAAAAATGAAAAAACAGGACAGCGAACATAAAGTGGACAAAAAGGCCACAAACAAGGTTGAAGAGGGCCCAAAAACTAGGGCAAAAAAGGGGCAAAAAGGAAGGAAAACTAGGGCATGCTAGGGCTGTCCAAAATGGAGAAAAGGGGGCTGTAAAATAGTAAAAAAAAGGCCAGCGAACAGTCAAAAGAGGGCTGTCCACAAGGAGGACAAAGAGAGCTGTCCAAAGCATGAGAAAAGGGGTGAAAACTAGGTAAAACGAGGGCTGTCCAAAGAGAAGAAAGAGGGCTGCAAAGCTGAGTGAAAAGAGGGCACTGATGAAGGAACGATAAGAAGGGGGAAAACCAAGCAAGGAGGAAAAGACTAGCAAGCAAGAAAAACAAGGGGATCAAGGAGCAAAGAGAGAACTAGAAGAGGGAAGCTCGGTAACTAAGAAAGTATTTGAAATTATGGATGGAACCCAAGAGAGAGAGCTAGACTCCCAGCTTTCTTTTTGTATTTTGAAGAAGAAGATCTTTGTAGGTCCTGCAATGAAAGTGTTAGATTAAAAAGGTTGCTTGAAGCCTGGGATAGAAGCAGCTGAGCTCACACCCTTCTTCAACCTGTGAAGCCTAAAAACACACTACAACTCAACACAAAACGTGAGATCAAAATACATGCTAGTATGCTAAGAAAATTGAATCATGATCAACATTACGTATATACTGATTACTCATGTCCATCAAAATATTAATCTACTTCGCATAAACAATCAAGTTGAACTACAAATGATTGTTCTACTGTGCCAACAATGGCCCTCTTGAGCTAACAAATAAACAATTTAGTCTCACATAAGCATTAAAGAAAATAGGGGTTAGAGACAATATCACCTCAACCAATTGCAAAAAACTACCACATCCAAGAGCTCATGGACCTCCAAAGTCTGATCTTTATTAACAAATTAAAGAAAATGCTCGATACAATTTCTCAGAGTAACTCTGCTACAAAAGTCCATGCAAATAGAGCTAAAAGAGCCTCTTTTTAACAAATGAGAGAGTGCTAAAACCCTAAAACCGAAAAACCAACCCTAACCAGCTTAGCCACCTAACAAAGAGCCCAGACCTAAACTAGAGAACCGGGAGTGAGGGGAGGCCTCCACCCAGGCAAGGCGCCCCCACTCCAAACCTGTGCACTGAAAACAAGCCAAGGATGAGGCCACATGTGTGAGTCTAGATGTAGGTAAGCTCATCCTTTAGGTCTGGCAAGAGCCTAATCTAGGTTTGGGAAGCCCACTGATGGTGTAATCTTCAGTCCTTACCTCGATCAAATCACCGTACCAATGAGAGCTCTCCATCTCATCTTTAGCTGGAGATGACATGTCTGATAACTGATAATAAATTAATTGCTCTCTTAATGATGACTGAAGCTGAGTTATGATAACTTCAATCATCATAAGTGTTCCATGAGATGTCATTTAGCCTTTTATTTTATTAAATTTGGATTAATTTGGAGAGTTTTAGTTTTCTCCAAAATAATCATTTTTTTTTAATAAAAATAATTTTTTAATAAAAATCATTTTTTACTCAAAAGTGACGTTTTTGAGTAAAAAGGCATTATGTGTCCGATTGCTGATCTGAAAGTTGGTTCTGACTGGCTGGCTGATCAAGAATGATTTTTGGCTTAAGGTTAGAGCCTTCAATCACTGAATTCTGAGTCCGGATCATGAACGGGTTTTTTCCATTTAATTTATGGAAAAATTAACCCAAAAAACTTAGGAAAATTAATTAAAAATTAAAAAATAATTTTTCACTATTCGAAAAAGATTTTTTCGAAATTTTTTTTATGTGTCCAGATGACTTAGGACATGACCATGATCTATCTAAATAATGTCTAGTAGGCTTATAACACTCAGTTGGGCTCTAATAACCCCCCAAGGCCCAAAATTCAACATCGGGCATTCCAACTTTGGAGGAAGCGGGAGAAAACCTCGTCAATTATACTCGGCTGAAGACAAAGCATAATTGTTAGGGGCAAAAAACTCCCTGGAATACCCTATTTGCAATTCTACATCTTAGGAGACCGAACCACTCAAAAATATCCTACTAGCACATTTTATTACAAACCCTGTGGGGCCATGGTCAAAATTATTCAAATATAAAAGTGACTAGCCAATATTGGCTAGACAAGCAGACGCATCAACTGATACACTGGAATTGGACTTTGAACAAGTCTGTCAACCGGCGGCTCCTCAGGTAACCCAACTATGGTACAAAAAGTTGGATAACATCTAGCTCCAACTGCGGGACGTGTGCTCGATCTAGTCTCTTATGCAAGGAGAGCATACGAGAACCCCAGAATCTCTGGTTTCCATATCCTGTAAAAACATCTCAACTTGACAAGAAAACCTTAGTAGCACAAGTTATATGAAAAAGAGCCAATGATCCAAAAGTTGCTTTATTCAAAGAAAAAATTTAACTGAAAATTTTATTTATTTCTAAGTACATAAAGAAAATGCTAAAATAAATGCTCACTTTAAGGATCCTATTTTCCTACTCTAAGCATGATACAAAAAAGGTTAGGTGTAATCATAAATCCAGTGTAACCACCTAAGCATTTTATTAATATAAAAAGGTTTTTCGTTGTCTTCGGTTACCAGCCAAAGTAAGGACATAATTTCCAGAAAATGCAAACCTGCATGATGATCCAGAATGGGCGGGCTGGATGGGGAATCATAGGCATGAATAATGTCATCAAACTTCTTCCCAAACTGGTAGATACTTGCGTAGGCTACTTCTATCCATGAGTGGATAGCGCTGATATACAAATCGAGATAATGCGGCAGGTCGACTACTCCATCATGTTGATCATCAAGGCTTATCAAATAACAACTCGTTGTATAAGCCCCAAGGTGCTCCAAAACATAAGGAACATCTATATGTGAAAACGACGGTTGAGAAAAAACTTCAACTAGTTGTATCCCATCTGACTCTTTACCACACAGCTTTTTCAAATCCTTATTACCGATACTTAGATACAATTCTAACTGATCATATGAAAACTCTGACTGTTCTTCCTTACAACTTTTATAAGTCTCAGAATAACAACTCCCCTTGCTAGACATATCATAGATGAGATTCTCAAAAATATTTTCAAAAATATCATAAGTTGGATTTTCAATAAAAGTCCAATAATCATCATCGCCATCTATGTCGGATATGAGAGATGCCTCATCACTGGTATCAAGTCCCTGGCTACACTTCTCATTCTTCTCAAAACAATCTTCTTCAAAAAGCTAGGTTTCAAAGATATCACATGGGACCCAGCTTTCCAAATATTTGTCATCCTGTGGAGAGCATGGAGGACTCTCATCACATGAAACCTTTAAAATTGGATTTTCAATTGAAGTCTCGTGGTTGTCATCCATCTTAGAAGAAAGGGATTCTTTGTCACCTGTATCACATCTGATTCTATATCCCTCCTCATGATCATAGTCATCTTCTTCAGAAAAAAGGTCACAAGGTAGTAAACCTCCCAAACTATCATCATTATGCTCATTAGTAGGATTAGTGCTAAAGTTTTTAGTGAGATCATCCAATTGCTGACTATAATCTTCAACTTGACCCCAGGTTTCTATGGTGATAGGATGGAGCTGTCCAACTGTGTTAATGTATTCATGCTCTCTTGAATATTGTTTTACCTCTCTCCAACTTTCTCCGGAAATATCATGCATGTCATCTACATAGTTTATATACTCAGGCTTGCTTGATGATGCTTTAGGACCACAACCCTCTGGAAAACCATGCTCTTGAATATAGCATGCATAATAGTAGGAAGATTCTTCATGAAGGTCTTCACATGCCCTACAAAATGGCGTGTAAGTTTCAACCACATTAGTGACCTCTAGCTGATGAGGAGGCCTCTGCTCATGGTTGGGGTTTTTTCTCTGCCATGTTGGTTTTGTAGGGAAAGCTCTAGGATGTGGCGGAGGTTGAGTTCTTTCCATTGTAATCACCCTATTTTGAATCTCCTTCAATTGTACTAAGTGTTTTTGTTCTTCTTCCTCCATATTTTTCTTCATCTTGCTTTTCATTTCAATCATTTGTTTTTCGTAGGCATCCTTCATAGCTGCTAAAGGATCCTTGTCTTTAGGTTCACTAATTTTCAAAGGAGTTGAAGACCTTGAATAACCTTGGAGGTTAGATTCACCAGATGACTGCATATTCTTATCAATTTTAATGGCCAAATTCTGAGCTAGAAGTAAAGTAGTCGGCTCCTTATCTCTAATTTGGTATTGGATTTTACCACTCAAAGCTTCGATGTAATAGTCCAAAATAGAAGCTGTCGGAGGAGAGTAAGTGGCAGGGATGGAATTTTCTAATTCGGTGAATCTGTTGTTGAATTCATCTATTGTTTCGGTTTCAGACTTTTTTAAGCTGGTCAAAGCCGCTACAAGATGTCTAGGCTCCTTTCTGCTGCCAAACTTTCCAAGGAAAGCATCCTTGAAGTCTGCTAAGGTGGCGAAAGAATTGTCTGGCAAATTATCATACCAGTTTCCAGCCTTGCCATCCAAAGATAAGGCAAACAAGGTCATGTAAACATCTTCATGCCTATCAGTACCCCTGACATGGGCACCACAGTGTCTGGTGAAATTCCTGATATGCTGCTCAGCAGAGAGGGAGGCATCAGTGCCATTATATGTCGTAAGCTTATCGATAGCCTTGTAAGGGATATCATGAGGATGACCTGCTATCTGAGAAAAGTTAAGTTGAGTAAAAAACTCACCCATTGGATTAAGGAAACAGTTATTATTTTGCAAATTTTCTAAGTTTTCTGGAAATAAAAGATGGATGTCTGAAACAGACTCAGATCCAAGTTCTGCAAGGATCCTACGAGAAGATAGTTTGTTTAATCTCCTCCTTAAGACCTTTTCGGGGTCAGGGATGAAATCGACCAAACCTACAGAGTTTCTTCTAGTAGAATACCTTGAGGTGTTAACTGACAGTGGAGTCACCAGGTGGACTTAAGTCTAATTTCAGAGAGTGATTGGACTAAAAAATCTACCAAAAAAGGATAAAAAGGTAAAAAACTAAAAGAAACAAAGGTCGTCCAGGAACAAAAAGATTTGTCCCTGGCAACGGCGCCAAAAGATGTTGTCCGCCGATTGCACACCAGCAGCAGAAATATTCCAAAAGATGTCTCCTCACTTGAGAAAGTGGGAGAGGTGTGACCTTGGGGGAAAGCACAGAGCTAGGTACTGTCACCTACTCCTAGCTCCTCCGTTTAGGCTAACTCCTAACGAAGCCAAGGGGGGTGGTCCCTAACAAAGAGTTTTCTATGGCTCAATGTTTAAGTTAATTTTTAGATGTTTCAAATGCGGATGGGTGTTGTTTAGGAGTTATTATGATTTAAGATGATTAATGTGATGAATTTAACACAAGACAAAGCAATCCATGTTGCTATCACCGGAATTGAAATATAGACAAATATTTGAGAGCTTCACGAAATAGATAAAGCATTCACAGATATGATTTATAATCAAACATTCGATGGACAAATGGCCCAGATTATCAACAATGCTAAAAGACGAGACCAGTGCCTATGGAGTCAACTTATCAGAGATGCTTTGAGTGTAAACATGTGAATCCCAAAAAGATGCCAGTGAATGTTAGGTTTTGCAAGTGCTCTTGGTAAGTTTTAAGAGTTTTTTGTTTGTGATCTTCACTTATGGTGGCTGGATGTCCTAACCGGTAATAGCTTCAGTGGCTCCGTTCGAAGATATGAAGGACTTGTCTGGGGTCAAAGGTAAGTGTTCAATAACTTAACTACCAGTGCCCAGATTAGGTAGCCCGGCGCCCACACTTGGAATTTTCCCACATGCCTCGGTATTTATCGAACAATGCCAGTGCATTGGTTATGGGGAAAATTTTTAGTTAAGTTCCTCTTGTGGGGTTTAAAGATCCAATGCCGTTTCTGGGTATTCCGATCGAAGATCGGTCAGAGCATACTCCGGCAAAGGGGGAAGGGGGTTAATTAATTAAAGGGATGTGAGTTGCGAATTTTATTAAGTTAATTAATTAAAACTCTTCGACAGAGAGCGCTCTTGACCTCGTCTTATGACAGTGGTTCAAGAGACTTAGTTAATCTATATGCTTGATGCAAGGATATGCAGTGGGAATGCTCTCCGATAGAGAGTGCTCTTGACTTGGATTGCATCAAGTTCAAGAGACTTTCAAGATTAATTGATTAAATTATTAAACAATGAAAAGACAACTCTCCGATACGGAAAGAAGGTAGATCAAGAGTGCTCTCTATCGGAGAGTTGTATTTTCATTGTTTAATAAGTTAATAAATTAATCTTGAAAGTCTCTTGAACTTGCTATAATCCAAGTCAAGAGAACTCTCTATCGGAGAGCATTCCCACTGCATATCCTTGCATCAATCATATAGATTAACTAATGCTCTTGAACCACTGTCATAAGACGAGGTCAAGAGCGCTCTCTGTCGGAGAGTTTTAATTAATTAACTTAATAAAATTCGCAACTCACATCCCTTTAATTAATTAACCCCCTTCCCCCTTTGCCGGAGTATGCTCTGACCAATCTTCGATCGGAATACCCAGAAACGACATTGGATCTTTAAACCCCACGAGAGGAACTTAACTAAAACTTTTCCACATAACCAACGCACTGGCGTTGTTCGATAAATACCGAGGCATGTGGGCAAATTCCAAGTGTGGGCGTCAAGCTACCTAATCTGGGCACTGTTAGTTAAGTTATTGAACACTTACCTTTGACCCCAGACAGGTCCGTCATGTCTTCAAACGGAGCCACTGAAGCTATTACCGGTTAGGACATCCAGCCACCATAAGTGAAGATCACAAACAAAAAACTCTTAAAATTTACCAAGAGCACTTGCAAAACCTAACATTCACTGGCATCTTTTTGGGATTCACATGTTTACACTCAAAGCATCTCTGATAAGTTGACTCCATAGGCACTGGTCCCATCTTTTAGCATTGTTGATAATCTGGGCCATTTGTCCATCGAATGTTTGATTATAAATCATATCTGTGAATGCTTTATCTATTTCGTGAAGCTCTCAAATATTTGTCTATATTTCAATTCTGGTGATAGCAATGTGGATTGCTTTGTATTGTGTTAAATTCATCACATTAATCATCTTAAATCACAATAACTCATAAACAACACCCATCTGCATCTGAAACATCTAAAAATTAACTTAAACATTGAGCCATAGAAAACTCTTTGTTAGGGACCACCCCCCTTGGCTTCGTTAGGAGTTAGCCTAAATGGAGGAGCTAGGAGTAGGTGACAGTACCTAGCTCTGTGCTTTCCCCCAAGGTCACACCTCTCCCACTTTCTCAAGTGAGGATACAGCTTTCGGAAGATTTCTGCTGCTGGTGTGCAATCGGCAGACAACACAAGCAATAACATTATTAATTAAATTCAATGAGAATTTGCAACTCTGTTTACTACACAAATTGATTTTCTTGGCAAAGAGGTGATCCTCATTTGTGGGTCTCTTGTGAGCAGCACCACTATTCCCATTATAATTTTAAGCTTACTAGCATAACATGAATACCCACTTACAATGCATCCACCTGACACAATCTTATGAAAGCCAATAGTGGTTAGTTGTTGTCAGTAATTTCTCAAATCCAAAATTCACAAATTCAAATTTAACAACTCATTATGCATACAAACTATTTTCACAACCATGAGACTTTTCTCATAAGGTTTGGCTCTTTCACATGGTAGACCCCGGTCGTTTTCATGGTCTTACCCACTTTGCCATGCCCCAAACAATCTACCTGAAATCTGAATCCCAGTCAGCCAAACAGTTAGTAAGTCTCGATGCATATAACTTTTCATTGCTGCAACAATCACTAGAGCATTTCCAAAATTTATAAAATTCAAATACTTCCCACTGTTAATTGCATTAATATTACCAAAACTCATTTACTTCACTCAATCATTGTCATACTAACATTTGCAAGGTATAGTCACATCATTTATGCAATTTAAATGAATTGTTTAGATACTCCTTACTTCACAAACGTATCGTTGTACCACCTAGCCTATCCATGGAGCATTTCTGGCAGCCAGTTTATCATGACTATCCTCTTTATGCACTTACTATCATGCATTCATAACAGCTCCTGAAATGGTTCTAGAATTGTCATCAATTCATCATTTCTACCATTAGTTATTCATAACATCACATGCACTATCTCAATGCATCCATTCAATGCATAACTACAAGATTTATAAAATATTTTAATGCATATCCACTCGATGCTACGTTGCATTGATTCAGGAATACCATGCATGGCCTAACCATGACTACTTCATATAGGATGCATTACTATAATCAAGATCATCAGTACTTACTTTCCTTGGGCTACTAAGCTCAATCAACATATACAGGCATGGTACATTTCTATATGAATGTAGTATAACATTCAAATATCCACATGGTATGAGGTCTCTTACCTTTACCACTCCATGGAATTTGTCATAATCAAACTCTTACCTTCATGGGTCCTACTTACACCCTTGACATTACCAGTTTGGTTGGTCCTTTGCAAGAGATTGCAAAATTTGCTCACCAACTTCTGATTATGGACTTGTTTCCTTATCCCTTTCTCCAGAGGGTTTCTAGTCACCTTTGTCAGCATCAGCAACATATTCAGCCATGTCCATGTTGTCGTTGGTTTTTCCACTAATTCCAACACCAATGCAATAACTATCATTAGTGGTTTATTATAAATGTATAGTCCTCAATATCATATGCATGCAAAGCATATCCTCATACATTTCAAGTATAAAACTTATAAAAGTTAGTTATAATCAGCAAGATAGGGTTTAAGGGAAACTTCCCTTTTTAAGTCCCTCATCCTTGCATGAAAATCCTTTCCCACACAACAACTGGTTTGACTTCATGGTATTTCTACCTCTAGGCACGAAATTCCCGAATTTGTCTGCTTTGATAGCAGCACATTTCTCTTTCAAGCCATCACTAGCAATTTGCTGCTCCATACTCAGATTCCGGTGACTTTCCCTTGTTCCCGACTGGATAAGCTCTCCAACGCCTATCCACATGCTTCATTTTGACCTCGGGTGTAAAAACCACACTACTTCTAGAATGTTGGAAAACATACAACTATATTTTGGTCAGGAATGCTAACTTCAGTCACGTAGGGTTTTCTCCCTTTTCATCCCTATGACCATTGACAGTCTACTGAATCTTCTGAAAACCTACTGAAAGAAAGTTGAAAACTGCTTGAAAAATTACTAAGAAGTTCCTTTGAAAAACCCAAATCTCCTTTGGAAATTTATAAAACAACAATTATGCTAAAACATAGAATTTTCTCTATCTCTTGTTCAGCTCTGTAATCCACTGATAATATGCTGAAAACCTGCTGGAAGACAATAAAAAACTGCAAGAAAAACTACTGAGAAATTCCTTTGAAAAATCCAAATTCCTTGGGCCCAATCAGACCTTCTTCCAACTATTTTTCCAACATTTCGGTGGTCAAATCAACTACACTTCCGATCTACATCGGCAAGCAAATTAATTGTTCATCGACGGTCTGTTTGCTTCTTTCCGACATTTCGACAGGAAAAATGACTAGAATTCCAATTTGCATCTACGAGGAAACCAACTGTTGATCGGGTGCATAGTCATTTGAGCAGCCGCAACAGTGGAAAAAGATCTTTCTACAATTTTCACGGCGAATCGACTGAGCTTTCGATCGGCGATCCGATCGTTAACAAATTTCCGATGTTTTTATACTCCTCAAAGTTTTCTTCTAATTTGGGTCTCTTCCCTACTAACTCCTCGGTGTTTCAGCGGCTGAAACTTCTAAATTCTTCCACTATATCGGCGAGTTACTCATATATTTTCTTCTACCATATAGGCCCTGTCGTGGTCTACTATTCCAAGTCTTATCGGCGATAGAATAGACTAACCTGTTGCATCAGCGGTCGGGTGCCCTACTCATCGGACAGTTAGTCATCAAGCTTTCCGCAATGGTGGCCCACAATCTCCCCAAGTCTTCCACAGCCACAAGTCTATTGGCGATCGAAACCCCTAGAAGCTGCGGCATCGGCACTCGGACGCATTCCTTGTTGGGTGGTTAATCCTCTCGACCTCCGCAACGACGGATGTTCGACCAACAACTTTACCCGACGTAACTCATTGACGAACGAATCATCTGAGCATCAATGATGTGATCAACTAACCATCGTCGATGGCCGATGATTCTAGGACTTGAAAAATTTTCAAGTTTTTCTCTCTCTTCCTTTCTGAACTTCATCGGCTTAACCATCCTTTATTCTCCACCAATCCATTTCTTATCTCTTGGCAAAAACTTCCTCTATCCATTGTCGGTCAAACAACTGTTTGTCACCGCCGCCCGAAGCTACTGTTTACTAACACGTCAGCATTGGCAACTGGAAGGACTAGTGCATCGGTGAGATAGTTGACTAAGCAGCTGCAATGGTGGCACACGAACTGTTGACCCTTTCCGATGTTCATAGATGACGCCATCAAATAACATGCTCTGATGGCTAACAAAGTCAACACTTAGAATAATTTTCAGAAGTTCTGCGCCATCGGCAATCGGAGGCTTTACCCGTCGGAGGCATAGTGGTCTAGACATCCGCAACAGCAGTGGTCAATCGGCTAAGCATCGACGATCCATCTATCTAAGTGTCCCGATGTGCCGACGGCCAAACACTTAAAAAAAATTTGAAATTTTCCTCCGCAGTCTTCCGCCGCATCGGCCGTTGGATCAAATATCCGTCGGGTGGCCTTCCCACTAAGTGCTCTGATGGGCTGATAGTTCTGGCACTTAGAAAATTTTGTGAATTTTCTTGTCTTCAAATTTCTAATTGTTGCTGGGAAGAAGGGTCAAAGCAGGATTACACATAGCCAACGTACACAAATCAGCCAAGCCCACATAGTAGGGTTTATCAGGCTGTCAAGTAGCTAGGAAAGGCTAAATGCTAAGCTGGTGGCCTCAATGGAGAGCTAAGGACGCCTACACCAGAGCTAACCTGACTTCTAAGGCATCCACACACCCAACACTGGGAATCAGTCCTTTCTTTGCTTCACAGCCCCTCAGGCCCTGACTTCCCTTTCCAATACTCTTCAAGTGTTGTGGGTAAAGAAATCCAACAGTCCAACTCTATCTGAGTGGCTCCAAACACTAGTTTTCTCAAGCATACCTAGCCTCTAATCCTACTCTCAACAGTCCAAATACCAACCACTGCATACTGCGGAAAAACAAACATTTCACAGCTCTGTGAAGAAGATGAAGACAACAGGGTGACAACCCCAAACAAAAGGGTGAACATAGCTCAAGTCCACAAGACAAATCATAGTTGTTCTTGGCCCTAGCATGGCCAAAACAACTCAGTAGCAACCCAAAAAGGCACTTGCACACACAGCAACCCGAAGCCAGGGGAAGACAACAGCCCCAATATCATAATGAAACAATGACAACATTACACAGTCCACAATTGGGAAAGAATCCAAACTCCTAGCATGGATAGGGGAAAACATAGATGCACAGTAGAAACCCAAAAGGATGTTTGCACACGCAACAACCCAACCAGGGATAGATCAATAGCCCAATCTCCTAAAGAAACAACGGAATAATACAAAGTCTGCAAATGGGGAAGGAACCGATCCTCAATCTGTGCATGAGGGGAAAAAGATACATCCCAAAACAAAATGTGGAAGAAACACACAAAAGGAACCCACAGCATGGGTCATGATGAAACAACAGACCGCTCCAGAATCCAGACACACCAGCAACGTTGGACAACAATGGTCCCTTCCCAATGATGAAGCCATTGCACCCTTCACAATTGGCAATGGTGGAGTAAATAGAACACCACACAGTCTGGAAATGGTAGAAGATACAAAATCCCTGCATGAACAGGAGGAATACATTTCACTCAGAAAACCATGGAAAACACCCCATAGTGAATAATCACAGAAACGTTTTTTCAGTCTGACAATGGAGGGGTTGAAACACAGAATTTTTGTCTAAACAAGAGGAAGAACGTTTCTCCAATTAACAAGGCAGTGTGTGAAGGAATGGTGAACCCCCATCAATGAATTACGGCCCCCTTTTAGCTTTGCTCAGCGTGAGGGAAATGAACAGCCTCCTGATCCGATTAGTGGGCAGGCCATCAAGAGGCACGTTGTGGAGAGAGTGCAAGCGTGAGCGTGGTGGTGGTTTTCCCTGCCAGCAAATAAATGCCCCCAACTAAAAATAGAACAACAGAACAACAGGGTGGTTGACACATGGCAAACTCCCAGTGGCCCCCCCACGGGGTAGACAACCCCCCCTTAACCTTAGGAATCATGCCCTTTTCATTTAATGTTGCACCGTTGTAGCTGACTGTAGGTTTAATTAAATTGATGTGCATACTATAATGTGCCGAATAGCATGATATACCATCAGCAACGATCCCTATTGCCGAAACATACACAACCAAATCAATGGTGGGGCTTTTGCATTTAGCTCCTCACCATGATTAATTACAAAATATACATCATGTACCCTTTAATGCAAATGGGGTCAAAACCGAGGTATTACACCATGCTTGTTTATTCCTCTCATGGAACTACCTTGTATTGGTCTACATCCATGAGCTGGTTACATTTGTCTATGAATCAAAGTATTGATGTACTACATATGCCTACTGGACGACATTCTCCGACCGAGCTGACATTTTCAACTCGAAGTGACAACTTGTTCTCTCAAAGCTCTCGCTTATCGTATCCCTCTAAGTCTCATGCTTTGGGGGGGATTCTGTTATACCTAAATCTTGTCACCATCATGTGATGAGACCCTTAACTCCCTACTTTCCCCTTAGTCCCAACGTTTGGAGTGGAAACTTGCTCTGTTTGTCAATTCTACTTGAAAAAACCTAGCACCGCACTTACCCTGTGGCTGATGAGCGGTACCTTTCTTAGCACCGCTTGTATCCTGTTATAGAGAAGCAGTGCCACCACCTATGGTCTTTGGTCTTAAATCGGTTCTCATCTAAACCACTCTGTCATAAGGGAACAAAAGAGGTACCTTGGGTAAAATGGGAAAAATAGAAGTTTGTCAAGGCTTCTAGAACTTAAGCCTCATGTCCTCCCTTATCCCTATCATTATGGGTTAGTTTGAGCTTGAGATCCCCCATGGTAGGATATTTGAGCCACCTCACCCACAATTCTCTCAACTATTCCTATCCATCGAGCCTAATAAATACAAGCTCATATCCATAGTTGAGGGAGAGAACTATAGAGGTATTGTTATGCTGTTGGATTGATTACCTAGTCCAAACCATTGGAGAGCATAGAGAGAAAATTTGGAGCTTATGGGGATAAATTTTTTGTCTCGTGGAGGAGCTTGTCGACACTAAGGCAATGGTTGTAATATTCTTCATACATTCTTAATGCAAAGCTGATTTCTGTCCCACATATCCATTGTTTTGATTTCACATGTATATGCTGCTAGATTCCTTAGTCACTAGCATGGGTATGTAGATGATTTTTTGGTAGCTTTGATGTGCTTGCATGTTTGATATGTTTGCAGGTACACAGGTTCACAATCGAAGTAGTATTCCAGGAGTCTACAGTATTCAAGGAAGGTCTTTATCCTTTGTCGTTCACTCATTTGTTCTGGATCTGAACCATTCATACCGGAGGAACAACTTATGTCTGCAAAAGGTGCAATATTTTTCGAGCCTGAAAAGAATTAGAAATGGACTCAGACCTTTAATGCTAAGTTTCAAGAGCATGACCAAAGTGTCGCAATAAACGCTTAAAAGACTTTTTCAAAGTTTATGGTAGTATGAAAAAGTCAAAAACGAACTCCCAAAACTTTACTGCTACTGGCATTAAGTGATTCAAAAATAAGTGTTAAATTCCCCAATAACTGACATTAAAGGATTATAACAGCTTCTATCTTGCTCTACTACTCCCCGTCATTGTCGTTGGCCCGTTTGCCAAATAGGGGATTCATTATATGCATTGTAAGCCTACCTCAGCCGGGGGGCATGGTTACATCATCGTAGTCGTTGACTATTTTACAAAGTGGGCTAAGGCCATGCCTACATATGCAGAGGACGGTAAGACTACCACTCTCTTCCTGTTCAATCATGTTATAGCTAGATTCGGAGTCCCGCAGTCCATAGTTACTGATCACAGATCACATTTTTGTAATCAAATGATGGAGGAACTAAGTTCCAAGCTTGGTTTTCGTCATGAAAAATCTATGCCCCATTATCCGCAAGCTAATGATCAGGTAGAGGCCATTAATAATGGTTTCAAAAACGATGCTTCATTGGATGGTTGGAGACCATAAATCCAATTGGCACCATATCCTTTTCTCCACTCTTTGGGCTTAGAGGACTTCAGTGAAAACAGTTACTGGTTTCACACCTTTCCAGCTTATCTATGGACTCGAAGCTGTCTTGCTGATTCAATGTCAGATTCCATCCTTGAAACTTGTCGTCGAACTTCTCCCAAACACTTCCGCAGAGGAAGAGAGATTTTTGTACTTGAACAACCTTGCTGAAACTATGAGAGATGTTGCCTTGGCTAATGAGGCACACAAGAAATGCATAAAAGCGCAGTATGACAAGTCTGTCCAACCTCGTGCCTTTAATGAGGGTGACCTAGTTTTGACTTACAATCATAGATATGACAAAATAGGGAAAGGAAAGTTAGAATCTATGTGGTACAGTCCTTTCATTATTTCCAAAGTTTTAGAGAAAGGGGCCTATGAGCTCATAGACTACGATGGAATTCCTTTAGGACAACCTCACAATGGGTTGTACCTGAAGAGGTACTATGCCTAGACCTCTCTTGGATAGTATCTTGTATATATGTATATTACTTGACTTTCAGTGTGCTTAAGTATTTTCAATATGGTTTTGATTTTAGTGTCTGTATTTGTTTATACCATGTTTTGGTCATGCAGAGCAGATGGATTTCTATGGCTTTGCTGATGGTGCTTGCCGCCACACCTTGAATCTTGCCTCAGCTGCTTGGGTTCTCTATTCCCCAGCTTATGATTTGGTTAGTTTAGGAGAATTTTGTATTCATCCCGCTACCAACAATATCACCGAGTATCGAGCAGTCATAGGTCTTCTTACTGAAGCTACCTACCAAGATGTTCACAACTTGGTAGTCTCGATGGACTCACAGCTTGTGGTTTGTCATCTAAACCATGTATATACCATTAGGAATCATGTGCTTCTATGTCTCTTCCAGAGGGTACGTTTGTTAGAAAGGTCATTTGAAACTATCACCTATAGGCATATCCCTAGAGAACATAATGTACTTGCTGACTCATTGGCTAATTACATCCTAGATTGGCATATTTCCCATTCATGACATGAAAATCAAACATGGTTCATTGTAAATAAACTATAAAAGACACACAAAACTCATGTAAAATACATTCACCATTTGAGACATATAAACACCAAGGTAGAAGTCTGTATATATATATGAACATGTTTTACAAAAAATAGGTCACGAGACCTCATCTGAAGCGTGTAGGCTTTGAGGTAAAAACTCACCATATAAAAATCCTGAGCTATCAGCCTTCAATGGATACATCATGCGCTCATCATCTAATGATGCTCATGGTAACACATCACTGCCCAGGCTACTCTATGTAGCAGTCTGCTAAAATGACCCGATACTCCCGTTGTAGGCCTCTGATACCTCAGTAGGAGGTCATCAGTAGAAGCATCAAGGATGTCTAGAGTCAACCTCTCTAGGTTCTCCTCTAACTCCCCTGTCACATCATCACCCTGTGGTACAAAACAGGCTCCAGCTCGCCTGTCCAGAGGGGAGGCTCCCCCAGGTCGTGCTGCTCGAACGTCTGCATGAAAACATTCAAGTCTCGTTACTAAACATAAAAAATATAAAACATCAAAAAACATAAAAACACTATTTCCATTTTAGGGTCTTTTGTTTCTTATTGATGTGACCCCACTGTCCACCAGGTGGGGGCGATAGGTTAGGGTCACCACTGAAGTCAGTGCCCGTATATGCATAGTCCTCCACCATGAGGAGATGATTTCTCAACCATCGAAAGAATGGGTCACCGAACTTTACCTTCCCCCTACCCACTCCGTTATGGGCCATAATCTAGACCCACCTCTGCATGCAAGGGTCCCGTTCCCTCAACTCTGTAAATACCACCAGGGGTCTCATCTGTGGAACCCACTCGAAGAAGAAGCAATCTAGAATGGAACCGAAACCAAATTGCTTCAGCTCCCCTTGCCAACACTTGGTCAACTGATCCTTGAAGATTGGAAGTAGGGCTTCCACCCAGTTAAAGACTATAGGTGTCATGGCCTCTATGGCATAGATCATATGTGCTCTAGAGGCCTGGTGTACTCCTTAGAGTCCTGCCACTCTCTGCATTGGAAACAACACGGTCCATAGAGGGCCATCCACCACTGCTTTTATGGGAATTTTCGTCCCCATGTCTTGGTCCCAGGAATGTAGTGACAGTCTATCATCTCCTTAGTAGTAACGCCCCCCCCACAGGAACCAGTCAACGAGATGGGAGCACCCCGTCTCGAAAGGCCATTCAAGAAGTAGATGTCCTCTGCCTCAACTGTCAATATGTGAGCACCAACCTCGAAATATTGTTGCTCCAGATTCCACATCCGGATTATATGCTCTAGTAGTCACTCATGCGATACCATACTGGGTGTGCAGAATAAATTTAAGAGTCCACAGTCTCTCAATGCAGCTGTGCAACCCTCATTTCATTCAGGGAAGGAGTCGTCGTTATCATGTTGCCTCTCTGACCATTTTTAATCAACGAGAACTTGTCAAAAACCATCACAAGACTTATTAGAAGCATTCCCAATCATTCAAATCAATAAAAATGAGCTAATTTTTCTTGTGCAACCATTTATATTTCTCCACGGCTGGCACCGCCTGTGTCCCATTGAGAACAGGTGGTGGCACCACCTGTGCTCTATGTTTTTGGCGTGGTTCTAGTAGGGTACCACTTATCCCGCAAGGGATAAGAGCGGTGCCCTCTTCCATTATTTTAGGGCTTGCCATATATTCCCAAAACACCATTAAAAATCAAAATTGAAGGCATGAAATGAAAGAGTAGGGTCTAGGCTATTACCTGGAACTGCGGTGCGCGAATCCGACGGTGGATGCTCCCGATATTAGCAACTAAAAATCCGACTAAGAAAATGCTCCAAAGGTTCTCCACTATGGGTAAATAGTAAAATATTTTGTTTTTTACTATTTACATGACTTTTATATACATTTTAGGGTTTGACATGCTATAGTTTTGTTTTAAAATCATTTATTACTCAAAATCTATCAGTCATAATCCTTTAGTGTAAATTATTTGGGCATTTAACACTTGTTTTTGAGTCATTGCAAGATAGAAGAGAAGTAGCAGTAAAGTTTTGGGAGTTTGTTTTTTACTTTTTTGTACTACCATAAAACAGAAAATTTATTTTGAACGTTTATTGTGACACTTTGATCATGCTCTCAAAACTTAGCATCAAAGGTCCAAGTCCGTTTTTCATTCTTTTCAGGCTCGTAAAATCTCTCATTGTGAAAAGAGACCTAGCGGAGTCTTCTTTAAAATCTTTTCGGACTCTTTAAATACAAAAAGATTGTCCAGTGATCTTGTCTTCTTCATGCTCATTAAATCATTTGAAGAGTCGTTCATCTGACGGTAGGTTATCACTTTTTCGGTTTAGGTGAACTAATTTACGAAAAAGTACCCTATGGCGTCTTATTTCATGGTCATTCAGACTCTCTAAACATGAATGATACCGAGTTTTCTTTCATTGGACTCATTAAATTAAACATTGAGAGACCCATTTTTTGGGAACGAACCCCTCCTCTCTCAAGTTCGTAAAACATGTGAGTTTGGACTTGTCTTCAGACGAGCTATACTAAGTTTTTGTTACCCTATTTAAACTCGTAAAACCGAAAAGAGGCACTCATGATCAATCATGATGGGGAAAATGGGAAGGGAATCATTTTTTAAAACAAATGGCAATAGTTTGTCGTTACCTTTGAACATGGCACTTGTCTGCATATCATTTCAGTCAATTGGGTATTCAGCTAATCTCTATGATGATCCACTTTCATGAGTCATGTGACTCCTTTGAGTCTTTCAAAAGAATGCATTGTCCTATGTTCTAGACATAGAGTGATCCGACGATTCAACTTCTCTTAGATCATACCTACCATTGATCTATGGCTTAACACCTGATTGGTCTATGATCTCTATTTAAAGAGCATAGAGGGTCCTTGGCTAGTTGATCGATTATGAGAAGCTCATGTAACTTTATTTATTTTGCATAATAAATTGCTCCAAGTATCTATTTGGCTGGGGCCGTGGACTGTTTCCCTCTCGAGCGTTTTAACCACGTGACAAACATCAGTGTGTTGATATGTGATCTATTTGTGTGAAGCGGTTTCTGAAGGTGTTCGATATTTTGGGAGTACCCTATCTACCTGAACCATTAGAGGTTGTTTCTCTGTCTTTCTTACTCTGTGGATCATATTTTTTGCTTTGAGGTTTCAATACTCAGTCTTTGCTTGCAAACCGTCGAGCTTGTGAACCTTACTGCGTGACTGGTTATTGTTTGTGTGTTGGCTCTCGGCCTGTCCCAAGTTTCAGTTCAGTTTTCTTGTGGCTCGCCACGGCTTATTAAACTTAAGCTTGTCAACACTGCTTTCCTTTCAGGGTCGGCACAGAGTTTAAATACTCCTCTCCATAAAATGCAAAGGCTGGTGATAGCTTCCTCGTTGCTTGATTTCTCCTCTTGCTGACAGGTAAAGACAACTCAAGGTTCATTATGCAAAAATATTTGTTAATTTATTTAACATAGTTAGGGTTTCAGTTTCAAAGTTGAACTTTATGATAAAGCTCGGTAATGTGCTTGTTACAGGAACCCATGACTGCTCTATACTTCAGTGAAGAGGAAAGAAATGACCGACTTCTGTGGACTCGTGGCCCCAACCGGTAAGCCCTGTTTTTCAAACTGGGTTTTACCCTACTTGCAATGAGGGTTGTGAAGGAGAAAATACAGTGTTTGGAAGCCTGTTTCGGTTTCTCGTTAGTTAAGAGATTTTAATGTAATGTTGCTTTCCAGTTTTATGTGCAAACCCTTGTTGTTATGCTAGGTAAAGCCAGCCTTCGAGCCGTGACATGTATTTGGTTTTTAAGTTAGGATTCAACCTTATGGCTTGACAATGTATTACAGTTGGTTTTATAAATAAATATTTTGTTAAACTTGAGCTCTGTCACGTGTTGTTATGATTTCTTTAACCTGTAAATATTGATACTGTAAAATAGGTTTTTATTTTCCTTCTTCTATTGTCAGTAAAAAAATTTACTATTTATGATACATTTGTAAGTAAATAATATTTATATAAAGACTATGGAACAGTCGTAATCTAAATTTATAAATTTTATTCTTATCAGTCAGAATATACTAGTTAGGGTTTTAAAGAAAATGAAACCCTTGTGTAAATGTATTCTTAACTAAACTATTACTTGGGCACTATCTCTCTTTTTCTTCAGTTTCGTTAATACAGATATTTTTTTTGTTTATTAACCTGTAAATGAAATATTTAATTTTAGAAGAGGTTATAAATATAATTTAAAGTTTAAAAAAAAACAAGATTGTATTCAGTCTAAAGCATGAGTTGTAATCTTCATGTTACTTTTGTTACACAGTTAAAAATATAACTTATTATACTTACTAGTTACTTTTTAACTTGGTAAATTAGTTGTTTAGGGTTTTGACCCTCAGATTCTTCTTTTACAGGTTATAAGCCTGTTTGTTTAAAATAATTAACTTCTATTTATGCAATTCTTAGTTTTATTTTAGTTAATGTTTACATCTACACTTGTTTTTAATTACTATCCTGTAAATTATAGTTATTCAGAACTCTATATAAAATAGATGGTTAACCTTGAAACTCTGTTTATTTTTCATAAAATAAGGGTTTATATAAATAACCCTAATCTGGTTTATTTTTAAGTAATGGTTTAGAATTTAGTAATTAGTTTATAAGATATACTGTGTGGTTAATAACCTGTTTCTATACTTAGTTGTTTATTTTCTATAAACTTTTTATTTGTATCAGTATACTATTACTGTAACTTGTTAAATTTTTCATATGCTTAGCTAAGACATCAGTATTTCATTACATTTTCATAACAAAATCATATAAATAGGATCACTGAAAGATAGACAAGCACAACCATACAAAAGGAACACAAAGATTTATCCTGGGAAAACCCTAAAGGGAAAAACCCAGCAAAAGCTTCCTCAATATAGATGCCCCAAAAAGATAAAAGATAAAACCAACAAGGAGATCAAAGCCTGATCCTCCTCCTTCTCTAGCTACTTCTCTTCTCCACTAATGCGCTACACAAGTGAGAATGTGTGTTCCAAATGAGGAGCACCACACCTCTATTTATATTCATCCATTCACTTTAATTAACTCATCTGACATGTAGGCTTGAGTTAATCATGTAGGCTCGAGTTACACATGTAGGCTCAAGTAACCACACTAGGGTGCTAATGACCCACCTTTACAATTAGAGGGGACTACCTCATGACTCTTATTAGTTCTTCTGATTAGAAGCATCGGGGTACAAAGATAATACAAGTGGTTCTCCCGGTAGGACCATCGGGGACCACAAAAGATACATATAGAATATTCTTTGAACTTACAATATTTCAACACTCCCCCTGAAGGATAAGGGTATTCTACAACAACAACAACAATAGTAGGAGAGGACATCATCAACATCATCAGGGTAACACATCTATAAATCATTGGAAGCTTTTCAACATCATATAGTCTTCGTCTTCAATTTTCAACGCCAGCAACTCTTTGATCAGCATCAACATCTTTTGACCTTTTGATCAGCAACATCTTCAACACTTTGACCTTTTGATCAGCAACACCTTCAGCAACATCTTCAACACTTTGACCTTTCAATCAGCAGCAACATCTTCAGCACTTTGACCTTTCGATCAGCAACATCTTCAGCGTTTTGACCTTTCGATCAGCAACAATATCTTCATCATTTTGATCAGCAACATCTTCAGCACTTTGATCTTTCGATTAGTAACAACATCTTAAAAATTTTGATCAACAACATCTTCAACACTTTGATCTTTCGATCAATACATCATCATCATCATACACTGATCTTTCGATCAGTACGTCATCATCATCATAAAAACATCATCATCATGAAAACATCAATATCATCAAAACATAAACATCATCAAAACATCAACATGATCCTTCCTTTCAGAATTACAAGATTTAGGTCTTTACGGAGTTACCAATGAACCTTCCTTTCAGAATTACGGGATTTAGGTCTTTATAGAGTTACTAACGATCCTTCCTTTCGGAATTATGGGATTTAGGTCTTTACGGAGTTACTAATGATCCTTCCTTTTGGAATTACGGGATCAACACATTTTTGGAACTCAGACAATCCTTCCTATTGGAATTACAGGATCAACACATCTGTGGAACTCAGACAATCCTTCCTATTGGAATTACGGGATCAACACATCTGTGGAACTTAGACAATCCTTCCTATTGGAATTACAGGATCAATTCAATGATCCTTCCTTTAAGAATTACGAGATCAACACAGATGTGGAACTCAGACAATCTTTCCTCTAGGAATTACGGGATCAACACACGTTCTTGAGTACCGAAGTCACCGGATCCGTTCTGAATTGAAGTTCAAGGATGATACAATCCTACCACATTCACGGGGACCAAGATCTCCGGATACATTTTGAACCGAGGTTTAGGGATGATGCAATTCACCACTTTCGCGGGGGACGAGACCTTCGGATACATTTTGAACCGAGGTTTAGGGATGATGCAATCCACCACTTTCATGGGGGACGAGACCTCTAGATACATTTTGAACTGAAGTTCAGGGATGATGCAATCATACCACTTTCACAGGGGCTGAGACCTCCGGATACATTTTGAACTGAGGTTCAGGGATGATGCAATCCACCACTTTCACGGGGGCTGAGACCTCCGAATGCATTTTGAACCAAAGTTTAGGGATGATGCAATCCTACCACATTCATGGGGGTCGAGACCTCCAGATACATTTTGAACCGAAGTTCAGGGATGATGCAATCCCACCACATTCACGAGGGCCAAGACCTCCGAATACATTTTGAACCGAAGTTCAGAGATGATGCAATCCCACCACATTCATGAAGACCGAAGTCATCGGATCTATTTGGACAGATGTCCTACGATGATAAAATCCCTCTTCATTCTCGAGGACCGAGTTCACCATATCACTTTTGGACAGATGTCCCGGGATGATACAATCCCTCTTCAACATCACTACTCCCCCTTTTGAGGAATGTCTTTTCGAACAACACCAAGCTTGTCTCGAAAGTGTTTGAACTTTACTTGAGACAGAGGCATCATCAGTACATCATCATTCAAACCATCATCATCTACATCTTCAGTATGTGAATACTGAACTATCACCATATGTATCTCTAGTATGTGAATACTGAAAGCATCATCATATATATCTTCAGTATAGAAATACTGAAAGCATCATCATCTCTATATTTAGTATAGAAATACGAAATTTTCATCATCTACATCTACAGTATGTAAATACTGAAACATCATCTATATCTTTATTATGGGAATACTAAAACATAATCATATACATCTTATCTCATATGTATAAATACCGAATTTTTATGTGTTACAATCGGAACATAGGGTTCTCTGTCATCACAAATATGGTTATCACATAGAATCATTGTAGTATCCATCTTCAGGTCAAAGAGACCTGATATCAGCTTCCGAAGCCATATGAATTCACAACTTAGCAGAGCAATCTGCTATGTATTTTGCTTCATCCGTGCTACGAGAAACAATGGACTATTTCGTGCTAAACCATGAACTCATAGAAGACCCCAAACAAAATCATCTACCTAATGTGCTTTTCCTATCTGAGATACTTCCAGCCCAATCGGCATCTGTGTAGCCATACAATCTATACTCATTGCTACCATCATAGTATAGACCAAAGTCTATAGTCCCTTTCAGATATCTCATCACATGTTTTGCAGTTACTAGGTGAACCCGTCTTGGTTGAACAAGATATTGACTTAAGGTGTTCACAGCAAAACAAATGTCTGGTCTGGAATTTGTTAAGTACATTAATGACCCAATGATCTATCTGTAATGAGTCACATCCACTAACTCGGATGATTCATCAGCTAAAAGCTTCAGATTGGAGTCCATGGGTGTGGCCATGACTTTGCATTCCAACATATCAAATCTTTTCAAACTTTGCACTACATACTTTCCCTGATTGAGAAATATTCCTTCATATTTTCAGACCTAGGAAATAAAGTATTAGACCAAGGTCTAAATTCTTCAGCGGACTTTTTCTTGCATTCTACAATTTGTTTCTCATTCCCTGTCAGAAATACGTCATCCACATATAATAACAAGATGACAGGTTCATCTTCTACAACCTTGAGATAAAGGTTAGGATCGACTTTACTCTTGGAAAATCCCATGCTCATCAGGAAACTATCTATTCTTCCATACCAAGCTCTGAGAGCTTGCTTCAGGCCATAGAGGGCCTTCTTCAACTTGCATACGTGAGTCCATCTGTCTTCAACTTCAAATCCTTGTGACTATTCGATGTAAAACTCTTCCTCAATCTTACCATTAAGGAAGGCTTGTCTTTACTTCATCATGGAAGAAACTACCATGATAGTTCTGAAGAAAGTATACCTTGCTTCTTGGAGTAAGTGTCTCTTCAGAATTAATTCCCTCTTTCTGAGAGAAGCCACAAGTCTTACCTTACTTATATCAGTAGCATATTTTATCTTACTGATCCATTTGGAAGATACCACATTCTTGCTTTCTGGTTTGAGTATTATATCCCAAACATCATTCTAGTATTGTTTCATCATAACATATTTCATGAGTTCATCTTGTCAGTTCATCAACATATCCTAGTATTCTGCATTCAATCTTGAAGGTTGGAACCCACTTTACTCTTGGTAAAGTCTCGATCCATCAGGAAGCTTTCCATCATGTCATACCATGTTGAACTCAGATATCTTCTGTAGTCACTCCCCCTGAATTGGAGTATCATCTTCCCTCTTCATTCTGTATAGGTGGTTCTATGCTTGACATATACTTGTCGATAGAGTATGTCATGTCATAGTCTATTCTTTCAAAGGAAACTCATGAACTTTTCTTTGTACACTTGTTCTTGTAGATCCATATGGAAGATACTACGTACTTCCCTTTATGTGTCAAAATCATATTATATACATCATTCCCCATGATCAACTGTTATTATTTGATCATAGCTTCTTTCATAGCATTATTTTCTTCATCTTGAGTTATCTCTCATACCCATGGTGGTATTCATCCTTCAAGGTGGATCTACCACTCTCTGAAGGTCTTTCTTTTGTCATGGTGTCTCTGACCCTGGGAGCTTCAGATTCAAGTTCATTGGAGTGAATCTTGAATTGTCATCACTTGTTCTTCGGAACAAGTCTCATCCTTCTCTTCTTGTAGGAGGTTGTACAGGACCTTTCCTACAATTTAAATGCACCAGTTACATGGTTAGAACTATAAAACATATTCATAACAACAAATTATTATGCATCATACAATTTTTTAGCCAATACAACATTCATACATGTCTCACGGAAACTTTCTAGATGTCTTCCATCTTTACCATGACATCATTGAGATTATGCACTAATCCAATATGTCAGCAAAGAGGTTTGATAAGTAGCAATGGAGAGTTGTATGGCACCATGAGCTACTTACCCATCACAAGCATATTATTAGTATAAAATCATTAATGCAAACAATCTATCATGCATAATACATCAACTAAATATAATCAAATGCATAACAAAACATTATCATGCAAAGACAATTGAATACTTATCTTTTATTCATTTCATGGGTAGACTCCTTCTTGATCCTTCTACTTCATCATCTTCTTCATTCATGACATCATCATTTCTTATCCAAATGATAAGATGGATAAGAATTGAGTTCTTCACATTACTCATTGCTTGAGGGATCTTCTTTGAATGGTGAGAGCTTGATCTTCAATTGCTCCCACCTTCTTCTTCTCTTCTTATGAGTCGAGATTCTTCTTCTTCCCAGAGTCTGTTGAAAGTAATTACTTCCTTCTGGCACACATTCCTTGAATGAATGAATTCTAAGATCCTGGGAGACCATTCAAGGTGGCTATCACCACTTCTGCATTCTCCAATTATTCTTCTACCGCTTCAAGATGTTCTGCATTCTGGATCTTCACATTCTTCAACTGTTTTCTCAAATCCATCTTCTGATTAATGTTCTTATCTTCAAATATCTTGATTAAGGAATCAAACATCTTTGGTTTCTTTAGGGAATACACTTGTGGTACAAGTTGACCCGTGATTGAATCAACAATGATCTTCTTCGCCTTGATCAAGTTCTTCTTGTGTAAGGCTTTGAGCCTCATATCCTTCTAGAACTGGAACCTCTCTACTCATGAAGATGTTCAATTCATTTTTTTCAGAGAGAGCAAATACTTCAATGCTTGCAAGTTTTCAACTTCACCAAGATTATCATCAAACTGATGTGATATATCACTTTTAAATTAGAACCTCAAATGCAAATAACAAAAGATTAGATCTTATCGATTTGAGGTGTTCGTCCTGGTTCCGGAGCTGGCTGATCTAGGGTTTGCCATAGAAACCCTAATTTTCAAAACTTGGAATATTTTAGATATGATTGGATATAAATATATATCTCTTCAAATGGATCTGTCCAAAGTACTCCTTTTCTGAAAATAGTGGAGGGAAGCTCCCAGAACAGGAAGCCCTAGTTTTCCAATTTCTTCTACAACAATTCCTGTCACCGTTTCTATAATATCTCAGAAAATACTGCTCCTTTGTGTCTGAAATTTCACACTCAGGTAACCTCACATGTCCCTGATCCAACACAATAGGTTTCATCAAAATTGGTTTCACCAATTGGAATTTATGATCATTTTCCCAAGGTGCCTTGTTACAGGACTGTTCCAAACAGCGAAGTTGTACAGATTTCCACGTGTCACTGTTTCATATTATAAGTTTGCAGTTTGGACCACGAGAAGTAGATTCCATGCCCTTTTTGTAACATCTTCAGTAATTCCATTTGGACCTTTGTATCCCAAGATATTGCAATTCTCCCCAGGTGTCTTGTTTAGGGATGAATTCTGGAAGAGGCTGGAACCCTAACTTGTAGGGATCATATATCCCAAAATATAGCGAATGTGAGGATGAATTTTGGACACAGTGTACATAAGGATTTTATCTTCGGTTTCTGCAATTTTCATCTCTTGAACCTTCTCCAATATAAGGATATATCTAATGTACCAAAACGTAGTAGTTTTAGTATTTAGGGTTTTTCTAGCTCGGGGTCAAACTAGGGTTTGACTTTCCCAGAGTTTCACCCAACCAAAAATATTGATCCAAGTTTCTAAACTTCAATTTTGATGAGGAGAGAAATCCTATGCTGGGCTCACTCAAAAATTCTTCTTCTGCAAGAAGCCCTAATTTCCCACACCGAAAACTGAAAAATGCTTGGAATCGAATTCCGCTTCGACAAAAAGATGCGCCCTTCAATGGAGAGTCAACCTGATCGATTGTGGAGAGAGAACCAAAAAGTAAGAAGCCCTAGATTCTATAGCTGCACAATGCCTTCTTTCATGGTGGCTCTGATACCATGTTAAATTTTTCATATGCTTAGCTAAGACATCAGTATTTCATTACATTTTCATAACAAAAGCATATAAACAGGATCACTGAAAGATAGACAAGCACAACCATACAAAAGGAACACAAAGATTTATCCTGGGAAAACCCTAAAGGAAAAAACCCAGCAAAAGCTTCCTGAATAGAGATGCCCCAAAAAGATAAAAGATAAAACCAGCAAGGAGATCAAATCCCGATCCTCCTCCTTCTCCAGCTACTTCTCTTCTCCACTAATGCGCTACACAAGTGATAATGTCTGTTCCAAATGAGGAGCACCACACCTCTATTTATATTCATCCGTTCACTTTAATTAACTCATCCGACATGTAGGCTCGAGTTAGTCATGTAGGCTCAAGTAACCACACTGGGGTGCTAATGACCCACCTTTACAATTAGAGGAGACTAGCTCATGACTCTTATTAGTTCTTCTGATTAGAAGCATCGGGGTACAAACATAATACAAGTGGTTCTCCTGGTAGGACCATCGGGGACCACAAAAGATACATATAGAATATTCTTCGAAGTTACAATATTTCAACATAACTCTAGTGTAGTTTTATTGTTTCTTTTCCTGCATTTTTATTTAGTTATACTCAGTAAAAATAGTAAACACAAATAAACCATAACACTATTCTTTTCATAATAATTTAAACATTGAAATAAATTACTCTACTATCTACAGATATAAAATCCTATCTATTATTTTCATTCTCTTATGAAGTTCTTTCATCTACTTAAAGCATTCTAACTATGCTAGAGTACGACCTGGTTTCCAGGTGTGGAAAAACACAGTCTAGAAATTTATTTTCATTCTAACACATTATTCTCTAAATCAATTTCATTTCTTTAACAATCTAATAAGAATACTAGTTCTAACCTTTCACAAACTGAATTTTTAACATTCATATAGCAGTCAACTAAGATTTATTTAACTAACACAGTAAAATAAAATAACATAGAACCTGTTGAGGACAGACGACAACAGCTTTAGGAGGTCGTTCCTCTCTACCAATCTCCTGGAGAGCGCTCAAACAATGCTTCCTTAGGACCCCCGAGCCTGTTCCTGGTCCTCTTGGCTGAGAACTAGTGGAGAATGCAAACAGTAGAACCCTCTGTCAACTGACTAGTTCAATATCTCAGTAAAACACTCTGCTCTCAGCAGTATGATCTTCAGCTTAAAATTTTCACTAGATCAATCAGCCATTATCCCCTCAAACACTTTCCAAATTTCCCTTCCATTGAATTTCTCTAAAGTACATTCATTCAACCTGAATGATCACTTCTCTATAATGAGCAACCTCAGCTCTCTTCAATGGGAATTTTTATAAAGATTTCCTAGGTCTTTTGGGTCAGTTTTCATTAATTGAGCCACCTGCTCTGATTCCACTTTCTTGGGGAATCATGACCAAAAATGTAGGGAAATTGCCACCTGCAACAGTTGGAAGTGGTTTGAGGATGTTGCCACATGTCAATTTGCTCTCCACCCAGTCTCCTCCACCAATTTGACCAGTAAACACTCTTTTAACAGCTCTCCTAAGCTGTTGTCTCCTCCTTTATTTATTTATAAATAAAATATTCAGAATTTACATAAAATATCCTTGACCCCACTGGGTCATCAATTACAACTTAGCATAAAATTTAACATAATGTTCCTCAAATAATATAAAATTGTTTTTTTGCAAAATTGGGGTATGTGACACCATCCCTAGTATTTATGTAGCACTAGAGGACCGCCACGCAGATCACCTGTCAATTGTGGTTGAAGTTACAGGTAATATTGTTAAACAATATGTTTCTATTTTGATTGAACCCAGTTCTACTCACAGTTACATTGCTCCTAGAGTAGTGGAGATTTGTGCTTTTAAGAAAGTAAAGCATAGAAAATATTGGTTAGTTCAGCTAGCCACTAGAACTAAGAGAAAGTTTAGTGAAGTGGTAGAGAAATGTACGTTGATCATCAATGGATTGGTCACTTGTGTTGATATGAATGTTCTACCACTTGGTTCCTATGATGTTCTCCTTGGAATGGATTGGTTAGAATATCACAGGGTAAATCTTGACTGTTACAATAAGACTTCTGAATGCATGGATGAAGAAGGGAACCTAAGAGTTGTAAGAGGCATTCCAAAGGTGATTTCGGTTAGGAATATTTCAGCAATGCAGCTAAATAAGTGTTGTAGGAAAGGTTGCAGAGTGTATGCATCTCATGTTTTGGAAGCAGCAGAGAAAGAAACTATTAGGTTGGAGGACTATCTTGTATTGCAAGAATTCAGGGATGTTTTTTCTGATGAGATTATAGGGCTTCCTCCAAAGAGGGACATTGATTTCACAATTGAATTTGTTCCAGGAGCAGCACCAGTGTCCAAGAAACCCTACAGAATGAGTACACCAGAAATGCTAGAGCTAAAGATGCAGCTACAAGAGTTGTTGGAGAAGAAGTATATCAGGTCGAGTGTATCTCCTTGGGGAGCACCAATTCCGTTTGTGAAGAAGAAAGATCGTACACTCGGGTTGTGCATTGATTAAATACAACTAAACAAAGTCATTGTGAAGAACAAATACCCTTTTCCTAGGATTGATGACCTCTTTGAGCAAATGAGAGGAGAAAAGGTATTTTCCAAGATTGACTTCAGGTCTGGTTACCATCAGGTGAGAATCAAGGATGAAGACATTCATAACACAAATTTCAAGACAGGGTATGGACATTATGAGTTTGTAGTGGTACCATTTGGTCTCACAAATGCACCAGCTACATTTATGTGCCTTATGAATAGTGTCTTCAGCAGGTATTTGGACAAGTTTGTTCTTTTTTTCCTTGATGACATTCTTATTTATTCTAAGAATGAGGAAGAGAATGAAGAACATCTGATATTAACATTGTAATTGCTCAGGGAACATAAGTTGTCTGCAAAGTTGAGCAAGTGTGACTTCTATAAAGATAAGATTCATTATTTGGGTCACATTATCTCAAATGAGGGAATATCTGTAGAGCATGAGAAGATTGAGGCCATTATGAATTTGCCTACTCCAAGAAATGTGATTGATGTAAGATGTTTTATGGAGCTTGCAGGATACTATAGGAAATTCATTGAATGATTCCCCAAGGTCTCACATCCAGTCACTTCTTTGCAAAAGAAGGGAATAAAGTTTGAATGGACACCGAGGTGTGAATAAATCTTCCAGAACTTGAAGAATGTTCTCACAAGTGCACCAGTCTTTAATATTACAAACCTAGAAAAATATTTTGTGGTGTGTACTGATGCATGTGATCAAGGGCTTGGAGGAGTCCTTATGCAAGACAACCACATGATATGTTATGAGTCAAGAAAGATGAAGGAGCATGAGAAGAACTATGATACTCATGATATAGAACTTTCAGCCATAGTACATGCTCTCAATATGTGGAGGCATTACTTGATGGGAAAAACATTTGAGCTAAGGTTAGACCATTGTGGTCTGAAGTACTTGTTTGATCAACCAACATTAAATGCTAGGAAATCTAGATGGATGGAGTTCTTATGTGATTTTGATTTTGAAATCAAACACATAAAAGGAAAAGAGAATAAGGTAGTTAATGCACTCAGCAGGAAGGTGCAGGAAATGAATGTGGCATCCATTAATATTTTTCAATCAAATTTGAGACAACAGATTGTTAGTCATACTATTGAAGATGAAATGTATGTGTAGGTAAAAGACAAGTTGCAGTAGCAAAGCCTTGAAAAGAAGTAGGAGGGATATAAATTGGAAGAAAATGGAATTATTACCTATAAGAACATAATTTATATACCAAATGTAGTAGATTTGAGGAGAGTTGTTATGGATGAGATCCATCAAGCTCCATATTCTAGTCACCCAGGATATCATAAGACAATTGCTATAGCTAGAAAACAGTACTTTTGGCTAGGAATGAAAAGGGACATGGCCAAGTATATTTCAAGGTGCATGAAATGTCAGCAGGTGAAGGTTGAGCCTCAATACCCAACAGGTTTGTTGCATCCTTTTCCAGTTCCATAATGGAAATGGGATGTTATTATCATGGATTTTATTACATGATTTCCAATGACTTGGAGACAACATGATTCCATCATGGTTGTGGTGGACAAGTTGAAAAAGGTATCACATTTTATACTGGTTAAGTCTACGTATAAGACTAATGACATTACAAAGATATTCATGAAGGATATTTTCAAATTGCATGGATTTCCTAAGGAAATAGTCTCTGACAGAGATGTCAAGTTCACTTCCAATTTTTGGAAGGGGTTGTTTGCAGATTTGGGTACAAAGTTGAACTTAATCACTACCTACCATCCTCAAACTGATGGGAATATAGAGAGAGTAAATCAAGCACTTGAAGACATGCTTTGCATGCATGTGATGGACAAACCAACCAAGTGGGAAGATTATTTACACTTGGTAGAGTTTGCTTATAAAAATGGATAGCAAGAATCATTGGGGATGAGTCCGTATGAAGCTTTGTATGGCAAAAGGTGTAGGAAACCAGTGACTTGGGATAATCCAGTGAATAGGGTTGTGCTAGGTATAGAATTTCTCAAGGAGATGGAGCAAGAGGTTGTAAACATCAGGCAGAATCTGAAAGTAGTCCAGGAAAGACAAAAAAGCTATGCAGATAAACATAGGGTGAACAGAGAGTTCAGTGTTGGGGATCATGTTTACCTCAGAGTGAGGGCAAAGAAGAGTTCCTTGAAGCTTGGAAGTTGTGCCAAGTTGTCACCTAGATATTATGGGTCGTTTGAAGTGCTCCAAAGAATAGGATCGGTTGCATATAGACTTGCATTTCCTGCTAGCACTAGAGCTCATAATGTTTTTCATGTTTCTTTGCTTAAGAAATATGTACATGATCCTAACCATGTGATAAATTGAGATGTGATTCAGGTGGAACCCAAGGGAGATTTCCAAATCAAGCCAATACACATCCTTTACAGAAATGTCACAATGTTCTGGAACCGAGCCATAGGGAAAGTAAAGGTGCAATGGGAGCACTACGGTCCTAAAGAGGCTACATGGGAGTTGGAGGATGTCATGTGATTGGCACATCCATTTTTTCTCAATTCTGCGGAGCACTGAGGTCGATACCTGTCATGTCCCCACCCCTCCTATCGGTAGAGAGAACACGACCAGGATGTTATCAACCCAGGAAAACTAAGCCCCATGAACACAATATAAAATGCAATGAAATGAAATAATATGTAGACGTCTAATTCATTATATAGCGGAAGAAAATACATGTCATTCACAACATTTAACATGTTCATATTGATTTATAAAACAAACACAATTGCAAGGATTTAAACACAAGAATACTTATCTTGAAAGAATCTTGTCCTGCAACCAGCTATGTCGCTGCAACATTCCACCCAACCATAGGCCAGTGTGCTCATCAATCTCTCGGCAACACTGCCACCCCTGATCTAGGCATGATTTCCACAAGGAATAAGGGGAATAATAGCAGGCTCACACGTAGCTAAGGATACACAAAAATCAGCCAAGCCAAAATAGTTGGGTTTATCAAGCGTGTATCAGGATAAAGAGGATCTAGAAAGGTTGACTGTTAAGATAGTGAGCTCAATTAAAGACCCATGGACACCTACACCAGATCTAGCCTGGCTTTTAAAACATACACACACCCAACACAAGGAAGCATCCCCTTCTCTGCTACACAGTCCCTGAGACCATGCCTACCCTTCTAGTGTTATTTAGGGTGTGCAAAGAATAAATCCATCCCTCTATATCTATCTATGAGGTTCCTTCTTCCACTAGGTTTATCAAGCTAGCTCAAACCCCATTTCCACTCCAAAACAGTCTAAATCAGAGCAGCAGAGGCATCTACAGCAAGATACATAATTATGGGTTGGGGAAAACAGTTTGGTAACCAAAACAAATTTCCAAGAAAGGTGAAAACAACCCCTAACAGTAAATACATTTCCCAAGGAATTTTTGGCCCTAACGTGGCCAAAACGAACTCAACAACAGCTAGGAAAATTGTGGGTCTCTCCTCCCATAGACTGGCTTCACCAAAAATGAATTCCTGATTGAAGAAATTGTAGAGAATGACTGCCCTTATGAGGGGAAACATACAACAACCCAAAAATGAGAATAATCTCAACCATGTGAGTGCATCCGACAATGTCTACCTGCACATGAGCACCTGAGGAAATATCCCGAGTGTGAATAGTGAGCTACGACTCCCTCCCCTGACTACCTCTGCCAACTCATTTGCGTGAAGGTAGAATGGGTTTTCTTCCCACATGAGGGAACTAAATGCGATCCCCCTCTTCGGGCATGCGTGAGTTCAAGGACTGGCAGCTCTGCCATAACTGACGGCTTCCCATGCATACGTTTCCCCAAGGAAATAACTTCCCAACTAACTCATGGGAATTAAATTGGTTGGTGAATAGGACAAGGAAAGTAGTTGCCCACTCGCTTGGGTTCTTTTACTGACATTTGGCTTTCCCCATTGGACCCAAAGGTTCAATATCCCCCCCCCTATCCTTAGGAATCATGCCCCCATCTCATTATTGTTGCATTGACATCGTTGGTTGTGGGTATTTTAATTAATTTGCATATGTACATGGTGTCCATAATTATAATGTGCCTGGCTAGCACAAAATACCATCGACATCGATTTTAATCGCCGAAACATAAAAGGATAAATCAATGGTGGGGAATTTTCCTTTAGCTCCACACCATGATTAATTACAATATATACATCATATACATTTACTTAGCCATACCAAAAAATGAAATCCCCAACCATGTTGGAATGAAGAGAACAACTCAAATCATGAGGGAGATTTCCCCCAAATATCTCCAGCCATGGGAGGAAGCAAACACATGGGTTAATAATGGATTGAAAGTGCATTTGCAAGCATTTATTTTCCCAAGAAGCCAAACACACCTTTTCCAAAAATGGGTGACTTCCCAAATTGAAATTAGACCACCACACCTTTCCCATCCCAAGGCAATAAGTTCCTTCACCAACTTTAGATGACTGGGCATAAAAGACAAAAAACATAGTTGACCACTTTATGGGTTTTCCCCTTGGACATTTGGATTTTCCCCATTGGTCCGAGGGTTTGATTATCCCCACCCTATTCCTTGTGAAATCATGCCCCCATCTCTTTAATGTTGTGGCTCATAGCCAGTTGTGGTATTTTTATTAATTTGCATTTTACATGATGTCTCAAACATATTGTCCCTAACTAGCACATAAACCATCGGCATCAATTTTAATTTTCGAAACATACAACACTAAATCCATGGTGGGGCCTTTGTGTTGAGCTCCGCACCATGATTTAATACAATATTTACATCTTATGCAATTTAATACCATGGGTCAAAACTAGGGTGTTACAAGTGTTAACAGGTTTTTGATACATGCAACCATTTTATTTTTATTGTAAAAGCTAATTTTACTTGTTATTAAAGTGTTATGCACTTGGAAAGTTAGATACAGTGTTCCATTTGATCTCCTCTCGCTGGTGCTCTTGGTGAAATAAATCTGCTATTTTGTTGTAATCATTTTATGCTACTTATCAATCATACTCTAAGATTGCTTGTTGGGTTTTTCATCCTCCAAATCAGTGGAGGGTTTTCCTAGGATATTCCTTGTGTTCTATGGTTTGATTTATGTCTTTGGATTATTCATGAGATTTATAGGCACTATTATTGTGCATTAAAGTTGTAAAGTTCAATTATCTTCATATTTTTCTCAATCA
Source organism: Pseudotsuga menziesii (assembly GCA_001517045.1). Lineage (NCBI taxonomy): Eukaryota > Viridiplantae > Streptophyta > Pinopsida > Pinales > Pinaceae > Pseudotsuga > Pseudotsuga menziesii. The sequence continues at coordinate 34,742 of LPNX010405037.1, forward strand.
CTAACATAAAATACAAACAAAAAGAGTATTTTTTTCTCTCTTCTTCCAAAATTCATGAATATCATTTTATTATTTCAGCTAAATTATTTTATTATTTTCCTTAGGAGACCCATTTTAGACCTAAAATTTGCTTTAATGACACATAAGATATACACAATAACACCATTATTTACCCAAACTTCAATTTGGTCTAAAGTGGAAGATTGTTGTATATGAGACCAAATAGAATAATAATAAAATATACTAATAATGATTCAGTTAATGAGTCAAAAATGACTACAACTCATGGTATTCTCGGCATCCCATGGTATTCTATTTAGCCCATGGTATTTTCCCATATCATTGTACCAGGGATAATTTTAAGAACGCCCTCGAAATTTATATGTATAATAAATGGTAGAATATCCCTAATATAGAAGAAAATTTGAAGGCTATTTTATCAATAATATAATATGTATATATATTTTTTTGGCTAATATTTCATTCTATTATAGAATCTTGTAAAATCTTGGCGAATCTTTTACTAAATTATAAGATATTGTAAAATATTGGAGAATATTCCATTGAATTATAAAATATTGTAAAAAACTTAGTGAATATTTGATCAAATTATAAAACCTTGTAACCTCTTGATGAATCTTTTGTTAGAAGAATCAACTTTTGAGTTTGTAGATCGCTAAGGTAGTGCAATAGAAGAGCATATACCAAAGATTAACTATCTCGACTCCAAGACCGTCAAATGAAAAAATGCATGAATGAGGAGAGGAGGGATTTATTTATATATTTCACAAGAAGTATTAGATCACTCACAACTAAAGGTGTTTTTGAAACATAATTACACTACCTAGATTCAGGGCAGTGGAGACTCCAATTTTTATCTCGTTCCTTAATTGTCCAACAAACATGTAGGGACCCAAATATTGGCATATAGAAAAAATAATAGACCTAAATACATTACAACATGGAGTGATTATAGAACCCATGAACCATTATTACAACATCGAGTATTATCGATACTTGCAACTTTAATATAGTGTATGAATTCCCAATTAGATTATTATCCAAATCTTTCATTTTTAAGCTACCATCTAAGAAAAAAATAACATGCTTATCTATTTATAGATACAAAATGCACTTTTTCTTTCTTTTATTGACAACCAAAATTTGAATTATGTCATTTGATTTAGATTTTTTAGAGGTAGTTTGAAATTTGCAATGTTTATTATAAATAAGAACATACACTAACAAGAATAGAAACCACATTAATGCATCATCATGCATATCATTAGAACTACTATGTTAAAGACTACTTTTTCTTATATAAACTGAGGAGGTGTTTGTGTCCATGTCCTTGAAATTTTTTAAAGCATGCAAAATGTGGTAAAATTGTTTTAGCACCCTCATTGAACACAAAAGACTATATATCAAATAACATAATGTCTACATCTCAGGTCAAACATGTCAAGTACATATTATATACAATCTGGATGGAAATGAAGTATCATGTTCCAACTAAATCATATATTTATCATACATAGATAGACCCATTTCTATATGATGATAGCAATTAAACATAAAAAAAAAATCACCAAAAATCATTATACTTCTAAGTGACCCTTACAAAAAACAAAAAAAAGTAAAACAAGTACCAAACCCAACAAATTTAGGTTGCAAATAAAATTGACAAACTTGGAAATATTAATAAAAAAATCTACGAGTCACAAAATTCTCAATACAAATAAAATATGGACAACTCTATAAGAAGATAACCAAAATAATGACGGTTCCACTATAGCCCCACCATTATAATTGGTACGCATTCATTTATATTACAAACATCATTGACACCAACAATAACAAACATAAAATATGAACATATACACTCTCATTATCACCTTAGACCCAATAATAATTGGAAAGCAATATCCTAATAAAATCACATTTTAAACAACTGGGTCAAATTCAATTTGAATATATAAAAACCACGTGGTGTCTCTCCATTAAGAGTAGTATCCATTAACAACATATTATAAATGTCATTCGATAGTTTAGACATGACAAGGCATAAAATAAATCATATTTTTTAGCTCTATAACACTTTCACAGAACCAATACTCCTAAGATATATTAAAACCGTCATAACACTTAATGAGCCCTAATAATCAAGAGTGCCATAGTCCAACTCGCCTAAAAAAAATCCATGATAAAAGGTAAATTTACAATATAATAATCTACTAACTATGGATAAAAAACATAAAAATTATGAAAAAAACATACCATGTTAATTATTGGAGAAAAAGTGTGATGCGAGTTTATATGCTTTGATAAATTCCATGTGCGGCATGCCCCTTTCGAGACCTGAGCTTTTGGAAATGGAGATGTTATGTAAAGATTAAAATATCAAGAAAACTAAGAATGAAAAGTGGAATAGCATCAAATAGAACCTTCACCGTGCAAGTGCAATCCGATGTGGGTGAACCATGAATCATTGTAGCCTTTATATACAACAAAATAGCCCTTGATTTTCACTCCAATACTGGAAATCGAGGCTTCAAGAAGGTATCATATGAAATTGACTAAAAATACAAGCAAATGCAACAACCATATGTCTGAATTACAAGGAAAATGGAGGGAAAAATAACCACTGGAAGTTTCCATTACTGAAAATTGGGGGCGAATGAGTGAGTTCACAATATTTTCTCTAGAAATTGGGGGTGAAATACAGATTGGAGGGATATTTTTCTAGGGTGAAAATAGTTTTTTTTTTTCATTTTCCTCATTAATATACAAGAGGCTATTCATTCTGGATTTTTTTTTCTAATAAATATTCAGCAAATATATTTTAGCTAGAAAAACCCTTCCATATAGAAAATAACCCACTAAATTTTTGTAACCCCGTGGGATATAAATAGCCCCTAAAATTATCCATGTATTGTACTATATTTTCTTCTTTGAGAGCATATATATATATGCTCACAGAAGAGGAATTAGTTGAAGGAGTAGACATAGTAAGTCCACATAAAACAACCATTTCTCATAACAATTCTATTGCATTAATTAATTAATTAATTATTGTAGTAGAGAATTGAGAGCAAGAGAAGGTCTATGTGGTCAAAGAAGGGACTTGGTAATTAATATTTTTTACAAGTACAAAGTGGATTAAATACCTTGGAATCCATATACAATTTAACAATTATTCCTCCATTCTCAAATGTTGTAAGAATCCATTGTGAACAGAGAACCAAAAATAAGAGTAACAATAGCAAGAAGGAGCTTGTTGTGCTTTGTTCAATTTGTGAGGGAGGTTGGGTGTGGAACGAGGTAAAACGCACATTATTTTTGCTACAATATATTTATGCATTTCTTTTTTTATCCTAAAGAGGTATGCATAGCTTTGGAAATATCCATCTATTTTAATCATTGTAAAATTAATTGAAATCTAGAATTTTATACCCCATAGGGTTTTCCTCTCCAATTGAAAATAAAATAATTCTATATTGTCTAACTAGGTTTGTATTATTTTTTTGAATGTCTCATTAGTCTTTCCTTCAACTATTCATGTATGCCATTTTCACCTATTCATTATGGAATGATTTTCTCATAATAGTTGTAATAAGAATTTATGAATCTAATTTATGCAATTCTAGAAACAAGTTTCCTTTTTCCTTTGGCTCTTCATCATGATGTAATATTTTCTAAACATTGGATTTATTTCCTCATCATTTCACCAAGAAACAACAACAAAATTAAATAAAGCTATCTGGAAGCACATTTCTACTTAATTTTCAATTTTACTCGACATACATATTTTAAGGAAATATAAAGGACATTTCTTGTTGTTGTGTGGTGGCACATCAAAAACCCTATACCACTAGTCCGTCTGATTCTCTTGGAATGGTGGGTAAGTGCACCACTCAATAGAAATGTGGGCTATCTCTATTCCTAGAATTTCCCTCATGCAAGGATCTCTAAACAATGCAAAGATGTGCCCCTTTGTGATATTTATATTTTTAATGGAATTGTGATCCAACCCATCAACATAATGTTTCCTTTTTGTTTCTTTGTATGATGCGATGTAGTATATAGCACCATTTGATTGGTTAATGGCGTCTAAAATGGAATCTAGAGTCTATGCAAGTGAGTGATGGAGTTGGTTTCCACCCCTCCACATGCCCCCAATATCTCTAAGTATGGAAATCTCTCTCAAGATCTTTGAATTTGGATCCATACTTGCCACTACAATAAAAAAAACTCAAAAAATAAATCATTTGAAACATATACATGGTATAATGAAAAATGTAAAACTAGTGTAACAAATAATGACATGAGTGTTTAAAATTTAAAATTAATTAAAGTTAAACAATTACAATAGAGAATCAACATAAAATATTTCCAAGTTGAACAATTACAATAGAGAATCAACATAAAATATTTCCATGTTAGATTTATGTTAGATGTGTATTAAATTTTTTCCATGCTATACCAAGGGTGAGATAATGGAATAATTGCATGGTTTTACATACCTTAGAATGAAAATTGATCTTGATTTCATGTGAACTCTAAGATGAATCCTCTCAATGGAATATATGTCCCAAGAGAAACATAAGGGCATAATTTTATGGATTAGTGCATAGAGGAAGGATCATATGATAAAGAAAAGAAAGTCTTGTAGGTGGAAATCAAAATGGTATTACCCTAAAATACCCATCTTTAAGGGGTATGGAGAATGAAATTTTCTTAGGACAATGAAAGAGCTCATCCAAATGGAATCATTAACTAAATATTGTAATAACAATGTAATTCTATGGTTTGGCGCATTGAGGAAGGGTATTCTCACCTATTGAATGGTTCAAGGATTGAATATAAGGATTTTCACCTTGATGAACCCAAATATAAGGTAAATTTGTCATGAACCCAACCTTATAAGACATGCACACCTAATTAAAAAAATGGTTAAATAGTAGGATACAGGATTGAATTAGGGGTTTGGGGCCTTAACAAAGAGAATCCTCACCTAAGGATTTCACTTTGAGCCACCCATGTCTAAGGAAATTTTACCATGAACATCACTCTTCACAATGAGATGGGCCCTCTCGATGAATTTGTTGTCCCAAGAGTTGGATAGTTTCCCTAGAGGCGCCCTTGTTTGGGTGCAATTGTGTTGGATAAATTCCAAATGTCATGCCCTTTCATTGTGTGGAAAACCCTTTTGAAACAAAGGGATTAGGTTTTCTTAAGATGCCCAAACATTTGGAAGACTCGTGAATCTTTAAACAAAGATCATGGTTTGCCTAGTGAAAACTCTTTATTCCTTGCGGACTTGCATAAAAAAATTCCTCAATAATTTATGCAATCGTTGATACCATCTACACTAGAGGGAACCATTAAATAACAAGAATAATATACAAGTGTGGCAACTAGAATTTTTGAGAAAATATAAAACATGGTTGCAAGTGGTAGAGGATGAATAATCCACTTGTTAAGCTTATTTGCTATGCATTGCAACACAATCTCCCATAAAACCCTAGGGGAGGTTTGGAAGGCACAGGGGATGCATATAAACTTGAAAAAAAAATTATACTTTATCCAAGACCAAACCTTAAATATGATCTATTTAAGGATATTGACTTAATCCAACTTGTATAATTGAATATTATCCCTTAAAGTTTGGACCAAGAGGCCCCATTGAATATTTGAATCTAGTCCATGGTGATGCTCAACAACTCTTGTCCTTAAAATATGGCAAGGAAGAAGTCATTGATAAAATTCAGATTAACCATTTGAGTGTCATTAGGGGTGTATGGGAAATGGATACATTTGATCAACCCTCATAAAATGTGACGATGAAGGAATGTACCAGAGCTTCCACCACATGCACATAGAGGGCCATAACCAAGGAGAATCCTTACAAAATTAATTGAAATATTCATGATTTGCTTAGATTTGGATTCATTAATAGGAACTTATGAGAATATAGATTTCACCACGTGCATATAAAATTTTCCAAACCTTAGGGCCTTCAATGTAAATCTAGAATAAACTACCACTATACTCATCATAAGTTTTTACAAAGTTGAGTTTAATAACCAATTCCCTAAGATCCAACTATATTTCCTAATATTTGATGCATTCCTAAACAAATACCACATTATCCGTGATGAACATATCTCAATTGAACCCAATTTTTTTACATCTAATATTATAAGGAAAGAGGTATCACAATTGCAAGGCTAAGGCATCACTAAAATTTTATAGGATGCATATAGCACTATGATGGTTCTCTACCTAGCGATGAGATCAAAGTATCCTACATTGGGAGTGAGATAATGAGGCATATGTTAATGAGAGAGATAGAATGTGTTTTTCCAAATTTATTCCATTAAGAATTATAGTGAATCAAGATTCACACATCCCAAGTGTATTTGAAAAATTCATAAAGGTATTGATTTAGCCTTGGAGAGTCGTTTCTACTAATTGTTTTCAAGGAATTGGTTGAAGATTTACAAATTGGTTGAATAATTAGAAATTGGTTAAAGAATTCATAAATAGGTTGGAGAATTACAAATTGGTTGAAGAATTGATAAATTGGTTGGAGAATTACCTCTTGGATTCAAATTTGTTGGATGAATCTTGATCACTTTCTCTCCTTTTCTCGTTCGTACTATGAAAATCGATGTTCTATGAGAAATAAACCTTAACAAGTGAGTTATGGGCGTTTATATCATGTCATACAAAACATGCACATGTTTTTGTTCTACAAAAAGTGAACACATTTTTGTTCACAAATAGTGTGCTCGTTTCTCTTGCCTCACCTACATGTCAAATGACGTGTCAATCTCAAGCTCCTCCAATGCTAGCACCAAGGAATGTGTACATGTTTTGTCTTTGCTAAGTGGAAGCATGTTTTACAAAACTACAATTGCATCAGAAGGGTTGCTCAACTTTGTGCAAGCACCCACTAGCAACTCATGCAATTTTGTTAAATAGATTGGTGTCCATAGGGTGACTAAGCATATGATGTCATCTCGATTGTAAATGAGTACCTCATCAAGGCTACTGTGTTGGGAATCGGGATTCATTCTAGAGGATCACTTTATTTTGGGGGTGTGCATTCATCTCTCATTGCCACTTCAGTTTGGAATGTGCATTCAATACTCGGGAGTTAGAAATTTGCTACTTGGATTTCTACATGTATCTTTGATGACATTGACAATTTGGGGTTACCTTGCCCTCTTTAGAGATTTATTCCATACTTCTTGTTTGGACCTTTTTAGTGTCCATGGACCTCATTGTTTGTTTGATGGTTGATGGTGTTTTCTTATGTTCGAAACCTTGTTGTGGTACCTAACCATCACCTATTTCTTTGGATCATTCATGTGTGGTGATTCCTAATTTTTGTTATTTATGTGCCTTTGTAACCTATCTACTTCTTAAAAGTTTAACCATGTTCATTGAGGTTATTTGTCTCTCTTCTTTAAAGTTTGGTTGGATATTTTAGCCTCTCTGGGTCTCCACCTCTTACCATTCACCACATCATTGTGAGATCTTCATCAGTTTCAACTCGAGTGCATTTTTCAATAGTGGTATTTTTCTCTTTTTTGGAGAGGGGTTTTTCCTATGGGGTTTTCTCATTTTCTAGGGTTATGAAAGTTTGTACATGGATTCCTTATAGGCCTTGTTGTTCGTACCCTTCTTTGTTTTCTTTTGTTTCCTCCATACATTTAGTTTATATGGAGGTGTTGACCTTGGAGTTGGTGTTTTTCAGCACATCGAGCTCATGTAAGTTGTAAGCTTACATAAGTTCTCAACTAAACACCTAAACACCTATTCTTGAGTATCGTCATTCCTATAAATGAAGACTCTCCCATGTATCATGTATCATATCATTAAGATCAATGAAATAAGTAGATTTTTTTATTTATTAACATGATTCTCATTTAAAATCCAAGTTACCACAAAATCTCTACAAGATAAAATTGTGATTTCAATAACTGAAATAGACCATTTCAACAATAAACTATTTGAATACCCCATAGCAAAAAGAAAATTAGCATGAGTGGAATAGACTGTTTCAACAAATTTTACTTTAACCGAGAGAAACTATTTGAATACCCACATAAAAGACTATTAGCATAAGTAACCAACTCACCCTCTAAAAGTTAATTTTAGTTCAAATGAATTCAAAATGGAAATGTAATGGACTATAATCTCACATGTATATAAAAAACAAGTGGAATAAGCAACAAATTTGCTTAGTACCTGCCTCCTAAGAAGAGATTGAAAATATATAGCAATAGGATAATTTTTCTCTTAATCTTATTGATCAGCTAAAACTATAGTAACTCCAAAATCTAATCCGTACCTAAATATTTGAAAAATTGTAATGTCCTAACGAATAGTAAAAAATTTTTTATATACAAAATCCTGGTAGTTATCACATTTACATAGAGAAAGCCAAAAGTATGTCTAGTACATAAGGTTGGAGAATATTGGAAGCAAACAAATTCATTTTGGAGTGTTCATCTTTTGGCTTTCTAGGTTGAGAGAAAAATCAGAGAGGGTAGGAATTTCAAATAGAGGACACCTGTCAAAATCGCCGATAACTACCAAAATCTGAAAGGTTTTTTATATTCTATCTAGATTTTGACGGTTTCTCTAAGGCATTTACCCGTCAAATTCCATCCCTGCTTGTGAGGCCCATTCCTTACAACAACTAGACTGCAACTGGCCTTTGTTAAATGCTTCTCGTCTTACCAAATGTCATATTCATATCTGTTAAAATTAACCAGTTGGTTTGCTTTCCTTGTCATATCCTTTTGAGAGGAAATAATTTTGACTTTCCACTTAAAAAATTGTGCTTTTCAACTTAGCTTTGTTGACTATCCTCTCAGTTATAACAATCAGTCTATCAGCTCCTTTTACGAAATTTAATAAAAAGTTAAATAATTCAGAGTACTTGCAAAGTTTGAATCTCATACTACTCTGGACGAGACCACTATCTTGAATAGTTGATTTGAGTAGAAATTTCGAGCTACTCTGTTACCGACAGAAAATAAAAAAGGGTTCAATAGAAGACGTGGAGAAATCTGTAAAATAGTTACAGCTTTCTAAGGCTTCTCCACATCTGTAAATAGTTACAGATTTCTAAGTCTTCTTTTAGATATTAAATAGTTACAGTGAGCAGCGATTATACTGAAAGAGCTGGTGGCCGTATTTCAATTCAAAGTTGCAACCGGCCAAGATCCTTAATGTTGCGAGATGATACAGAAACACTCTGGACTCAGTACAATGACACACGGGAATACAAGTAAGACAGTACGGTTTTCTGATTTAGCAAAAGTTTTAATGATGTTTTCTTTCATTCGTTCGTTCTGGTTTTCTGATTCTCTTAGAAACATCGATGTGTGATGAAATTTCAGAATATCAGTGACGACATGGAACGTTGGTGGGGTGATTCCACCGAGCGATTTAGATCTCGAGGATTGTTTAAATACGAAAGATGCATCAGATATTTATGTACTTGGGTATGACGTGAATCCTGTTTTATGATTGAAGCTTTTCATAATGGCTGATTTCAAGTCTCTGATTAATCTTTCGTTTTATCATCCGGCAACAGGTTTCAAGAAATCGTTCCTCTGAAAGCAACAAACGTCTTTGGCTCCGAAGATAGAGGTCCCGCCATGAAATGGGACACTTTAATCCGCAAAACTTTAAACAAAATCCCATCTGAAAGCGCGGTTGCTCCGACGTGCTATAGCGCTCCTCCGTCGCCTGCAATGCCTGCATTAATTCATTTGCGCAAAACTAGTTATCCATTTCCTGCACCATCCAAGGTTAACAGATCAGACGACTAGTCTGCAATATTTCCTTGTTCCTGCAGGTCGTTTTCGACAAATGATTTGCTCGATGATGAGGTTGCTCGATGATGAGGTTGCAGAAGCAGAGATTAAAGAACCCCTGTTGAACGAATGGTTGAAAGAATCTTGCGATATACAGCGGTACAATTGTGTGGCAAGCAAACAAATGGTGGGAATATACATCTCAGTGTGGGTTAGATCGGAGCTTCGACACCATATCCGTGATTTACAGGTTTTCCCCGTTTCCTGTGGCATCATGGGACGCCTTGGCAATAAGGTAAAACTAGAACAACTGGCTCCGATGGTACCACTTGCTATAATAGATGGCAATGGGATATAATTTTTATTTTTTTAATTTTATTATTATGATGTCATGTTGCCACATGTCAACTCAAATCCAGATACCAAATTCCAAAGTTTACATCATCTTCTATCCACCAATAAGCTGTTTACAAAATAGTTTTTTAACAAAATTAAAAAAAATATTTTACAAATCCCTAAGTTATACTTTGCAAAACAGATTTTAATTTTTTATACCTGCCTCAAAAGAGAGCAACTAATACAAAAGTCAAAAGAGTTTGACTTGCAATCGATTACAATATACCTGCTGAGGCAGGTATAATAACATCAAATCAAAGTCTGCTTTATTGTTTATGTATTATAATGCTTTATTGTTTATGTATTATAATGTTTGTGGTATCTTTAAAGAGGTGGAATTTCCCGTCCATCCAATGTGCACGTATGTATATTATATTTCAGTTGAAGTGAATATAAAATTGAGATCTAAAGAATTAGAATAAAAAACAATATCAACCATCGATATTAGACCTTAAATCTGCTTGTGAAGAGCTTATTTATTTTTAACATTATTGCTCCCTACAAGCAGGATTAACAACTTCAATTCAACTGTAGTAGACGTTAATACGTTAATTTCAATTAAGATGATTTCAAAATTGATATGTAAAAGGCTAAAGTTGTAATGACTTCAATGCCATTTCACCTCTTCATTGTGGAATGACTTTTTCATAAAGTTGTAATGAGAATTTTTAACAAGTTTCCTTTTGCCTTTGTCTCTTCCTCATGATGTTGCCTTTTCTCAAAAATAGAGTGCCTTGCTCATCATATAATTGTCTCTGAATTTTAATTTTCTTCTATATCTTCTCTCATGCAAAGTCTCTGTCATGTTTGAACCTACCCAGCCATGTTGATTTGACCTCTATTGGCAGCTTTTTCATATAATCAACGATGTCTTTCAAGTTTGGTAGTCTTTCTTTCATAGGGATCACATGAAGTTGAATCTCTCTGTATTGTTTATTGCTTGATTGGATGTTAGGTCAAAACCACTCAACTTTCATATGGGACTCTTGAGCTACCGAATCTTAATTAAAGTGACTTCGAATGTCGAATGGTTGATGCTTCAACTCTGTCGGTTCTCGAAAGATGTGAACTGGGTGCGTGTTGGTAGGTTTCCTCAAAAGATGTGAACTGGGTGCGTATTGGTAGGTTTCGTCTCACTTCTGTATTGACTTTCATCTAGAACATAATAGAAGTAGATGCATAATAATATATTTGTCTTATAATATAGTTTCACTGTGTTATTTATTTTTAAAAAATCAGTAGTTTTATGGTTGATCTTGAAATATAATTGTAAAAATAACTGGAATGCATGTTATATCATTTTTTTATGAGTGTTTTATTTATAGTCACATTAAACTTTACTTTTATAATCTTTATTGCAATATCTATTTTTTTAGCTTTTTAACATGTTAAAATTATAGTGAGCTCTTTATTTTTTTTTCACTTTTTTAAATAATTCTTTTCTTTAAGTCTAATAAACCAAAGTTTGGTCTCACAGGAGATTAACCATCATCACCCTCATCATATTGATGTGAAAGAAAAATATTGTTTTTGAAGTAAAAAAAGAGATTAATCTTCTTTTACATTGCAAACACTGCCATGTAAATTTTGAATAGAACAATTTAAATTCTAATCTTCACTCCATAGATAAGGGCTATATAAATTTTGAATAAAACAATTTAATGTCTAATCTTCTAAGTCCATGTATGGATCAATAGAGTAAAACATTTTTAGCTTTGAAATAAAGAATCACTTTTTTTTTTTTTAATTTGCAAAATGGTTAATAGATAAAAATTAGTAATTATATTGTTATTATAAAAATCATTTTATGTATTTATATTGATATCTTTTTAACATCCTTATTAAATTAGGTTGGTTCATTTAGGGTTGCTTAATTATGTGTATAAGCATTTATATATTATAATTTTGGGGTGGACTATCATCTATGAGACAAGTGTACATTGATTCTATGGGCATCATTCAAAATTCATAATTGGCAATTTCAAAATATATATATATATGTCTTAGTTAACATGTAATAACTACACTTAGTGATATTTGGAAAAATCAAACTTCAACTTCAATATAGCAATTAAAACTCCAATCATGATGATACAACTATTGGATTATTATATACAAGTGAATTGCAATGGATAATATATTAACTTTTAAATTAACTATTAACTATTAGATTAAATCCATCCGCGAGATGTAGAACAGTTGGTGGCGGGGTATGGTTAAGACGCCCCCTAAGCTGAAAGGTCGCCGGTTCTAGTCCCGTCGGATACCAAAAAATCCATCCATGTTAAGGGTTGGTGTGGTCCACGCCAGGTGCGATCCTCGGGTGATTTTCACGGCTTAGATGCCCCTGGTTCGTGGTTTCTTAGCTAATGGCAACCCTGCTAGTCAAGGGGGTTCCACCACTTTGCCAACAAAAAAAAAACTATTAGATTAACTCCAATTGTCATAAAACTAGTAAATTAAATGTAGATGAATATGGTAATAAAAAAATATTAAATGAATTTATTGCAATGAAACCATGCACCACCCAATAATCTTTTCATTTGGGACCATTGCATCATGAGAACAATAGTTTAGGTAATGTGCTTATAACGTGATAGGCTCAATGAAATCTATAAATATGAATAAGAACGAGTGATGGTTGGGCTGATGCACAATCATGGACTCCTTTAAGGACACTTTAGATGCCACATAATACTGGAATAAACGGAAAACTCTGATTTTAGGTGACAATTAGGGGTACTTCCCTAACTTATTTGAAGATGAAGTAAAAAGAGAAAAGATAGGTAATTGAATCAAATTTCATAATATATAGCATTTGTGCAGAGAAAATGTGTGCAAATGATTATAAAATTAGTTTCCGTGAAAGTGGGTTTTCAAATTTTCAGCACATCTTAACATATATGTTTGTGCGGGTGCAGCAATATATGAGGTAAATGATGTCCATTTGGGATAAAATATTGCAGACATATAAAGGACATATGGGCCTAGTGAAACACTATTTATTCAGAATTTTTCATGAATTACTTTTTTTATTATTAATTATTGAAGTCAGAAAAGCATGAAATTAAAACCTTATGTGCGGGTGCAACACTTTAGGGGCAAAAATTAATGAAATCCTTGATTTATTAATATAAGATCACAGAGCTTGATCTCGTCTAGTGCACCATATAGTTTTTATGGGAAATGGTGATGGAAATCAAAAGTTATATAACAAACAATCGATGTATGTATTTTCGAAAACTAACGTGTGTCATTTAGAAAAATAATTATAAATAAATAAAACATAGTTTTGAAGGAAAAAATTATATATTCAGAATCGTCATTTCGTACTCTACAATATCGTACATTTTCATAAAAAAATATTGTGTATGTCATATCAAAACATGGGATCTAATCTAAGCATATTGATAGAGTTCTAAAAGACAAGCAATAGCCCTGGTTGATTTATCCTAGGCAATAGGTTCGGTATTCTGAAGCTGCTTCCAAACCTAATGCCAAACCTTAATCTCGCCAATTATTTAAATTTTCAAATAACGCATATGCGATATAGATTATCCATATCGCATATGCGATATGGATAATCTATATCGCATGTGCGTTATATCGCATATGCGTTATGGATTATTCATATCGCATATGCGTTATATCACATATGTGATACATAGAATTACATTCAGAGCTAATTTATGTGGTATGGCTTCTAGATTTACATTCGGAGCTAATTTATGCTAAATTTAAACTAATTTGTTTTTGTCCTAACGCATCATTGTTCACCACCCTCATCCTCATCATCATCACCACCCTCATCCTCATCATCATCATCATCACCCTCATCCTCATATTCATCATCATCATCACCACCCTCATCCTCATCATCATCACCCTCATCCTCATCTTCATCATCATCATCATATAGTCATCATCCTCCTCCTCCTCATCATCATCATTTTTCATCATCATCGTCATCACCATCACCCTCATCAGCTTCATCATCATCATCATCACCCTCATCCTCATCTTCATCATCATCATCATCCTCCTCCTCCTCATCATCATCATCGTCATCACCATTACCCTCATCAGCTTCATCATCATCATCATCACCCTCATCCTCATCTTCATCATCATCATCATCACCCTCATCCTCATCAACATCGTCATCGTCATCATCGTCATCGTCATCATCATCAGATGTCATCGTGCCCTCATCCTCATCCTCCTCCTCCTCCTCATCATCCTCATCCTCCTCCTCCTCATCATCATCATCACCCTCATCCTCATCAACTTCATCATGGTCATCATCGGCATCATCCTCATCCTCATCCTCATCATCATCATCGTCAACCTCATCATCATCGTCACCCTCATCCTCATCATCATCATCATCATCCTCATCCTAATCATGATCGTCATGGTCATCATCATCATCATCATCATCACCCTCATCCTCATCACCATCATCATCATCATCCTCATCATCACCCTCATCATCATCATCATACTCATCATCCTCCTCATCATCACCATCATCCTCATCATCATCTTCATCGTCACCCTCATCCTCATCCTCATCGTCTCCCTCATCAGCATTGTTCATCACCCTCATCCTCACCATCATCATCATCTTCATCGACAGCCTCATCCTCATCATCATCATCATATTCATCATCCTCCTCATCATCACCATCAACCTCATCATCATCTTCACCGTCACCCTCATCCTCGTCATCATCATCACCCTCATCATCATCATCATCAACCTCGATCCTCATCATCATCGTTCATCACCCTCATCCTCATCATCATCATCATCATCATCATCATCATCATTGTCATCATCATCATGGTCATCATCATCACCATTGTCATCCTCAACATCATCAGCATCCTCATCCTCATCATCATCATAATCCTCATCCTCACCATCATCACGTTCATCACCCTCATCCTCCTCCTCCTCATCATCATCATCACCATCATCATCATTATCATCATCATCATGGTCATCATCTTCATCGACACCCTCATCCTCAACATCATCAGCATCCTCATCATCATCATCATCATAATCCTCATCCTCATCATCATCACGTTCGTCACCCTCATCATCATCATCATCATTATCATCATCATGGTCATCAGCACCCTCATCCTCATCCTCATTATCATCATCATCTTCATCGACACCCTCATCCTCATCATCATCATCATGGTCATCATCATCATCATCATCATCATCATCATCATGGTCATCATCATCACCATGGTCAGATCATCTTCATTGATAGCCTCATCCTCAACATCATCAACATCCTCATCATCATCATCATCATAATCATCATCCTCATCATCATCATGTTCATCACCCTCATCATCATCATTAGATTCATCATTGTCATCATCATCATGGTCATCATCTTCATCGACACCCTCATCCTCAACATCATCATCATTGTCATCATCATCATCATGGTCATCATGGTCAT
>LPNX010405053.1:0-18079 GCA_001517045.1 Pseudotsuga menziesii
ACGCAGGTCAGGAACATCTGACCCCATGCAAAATACGTCCCCTCCAGTGTACGCTCCACCAGCTGCATCTGCCCCCCAGACACCTTCTCAGGTTCCTGAGAGCCCAAGATCCGCACAATACATGCGGCCGTCGCTCGCACCACTGGCTCCCGTAAGTCACCAACTAGGAGTGCATTCCGATGCACCCGTGCCTCAGGTCCACAGAACCGCACCGCCATATCCACAATATCAAGATCCGCAGTCCCCCACGGCTGGGTATCTGCCACCCTCCTTAGGCAGGGCAAACCTGTCAGAAAATAGACATCCGTAAGGGTGAGGTCCACCCTCTCCCCCTGTACTCGGAACGCCAATGAATCTGGCTCCCAGAAGCTCACTAAGCGGTTCAGCAGCAGTCCTGCTGACCGAATCATCGGAATCTCAGCAAACTTCAGTAGGCCGAATATCCCGAGCATCGAGCGCACGCGGCGGTCCTCTCGGATAATATCTACCAGCTCCCCTGGCATCTCTCGCTCTCTCCATACTGTGCGTGGCATCCTGTCAATCACACAACAAAGCCTCATTAGACTCATGTTCAATAAATCAACATTTTTTCACCATTCCCAAACTCCTCTAGACACACAAGACAGTCGCGGTCCCTCCCGCGGCTGTCAAGCCGACAGTCGCGGCCCAGACCGCGGCTGTGCAGTCGACAGTCGCGGTCCAAACCGTGGCTGTGCAACCGACAGTCGCGGTCCAAACCGCGACTGTGTAGCCTACAGTCGCGGTCCGAACCGCGGTTGTGAAGCCAACAGTCGCAGTCCAAACCGCGGCTGTGTAGCCAACAGTCGCGGTTCACACCGCGGCTGTGAAGCCTACAGTCGCGGTCCAAACCGCGGCTGTGCAGCCCGACAGTCGCGGTCTAAACCGCGGCTGTCCCGGTCGAGACCCGCGGTCCACCCTTGTGGACCGTACAACGACCCCCCCCGAGACCCACAACCCTCCCCCCAGCCCAAAATAAAAACAGGTATGAGTTCAAAGGAATACCTGGCTCTCCCGAATCTCAAAACCGCCGGTCAGGTCGTCCAAAAATCCCACGTAAGCTCTGGTACACTCCGATCGTCTGCGAAATGGAATAGTACAAATGACGTGTCATATGGGGCCCACTTACTATTTATAGCCCTTTAACCCTTTCCTTGTTTGGCCATATCGAACCCATACGGAGTCCGTTTTCCGAACCGTTTCCACCATTGGAACCAGCACGACGAGACCTTCCCAATGGTCACTTCATTGCATCATTTTTTCGAAATTATTTTTTGACCATTTTTCGACCCCAATAGCCGTCTCGGTTTGCGTGCCACTTTGACCACCCTCCGTTTTTAGCATTCTTTATATCGCCGGATTCATTTTTCCGCGCTCGTGATGATGCTTGAGCTCATTTCTCGCTCTCACTTGATACAATGTCAACCTGGCATACCTACACCTTGCCACCTTGATTAGCACGCCCCATCGGCCGCAGTCTGATCGTTCCACACTTTTTACATGAGCCATTCACTCCTGTCATACTGCAAAAGTCTCATTATTTTGCCACCATCCATCCACCCGGCAAGGAGACCCACCAGTGTTCCCCCCCGCCCTCAGCTCTGATCATCATAAATGTCCCCTAATTGAACACTTCCTCCTTGCCTGACCATTCCAAATATAGAGTCTTCTTATTTGCTTTCAGACTCCTTAAAATTGAAAGCAACCGCGAGCATGAACTGTCATGGGCTCGCAAAATCCACATGACAATACCATTCCATTCCATCAGAGTCTTCTTTTTGCTTTCAGACTCCTTAAATATGAAAGCAACCACGAGCATTAACTGTCATGGGCTCGTAAAATCCACATGACAGTGCCATTTCATTCTTTCAGAGTCTTCTTATTTGCTTTCAGACTCCTTAAATATGAAAGCAACCACGAGCATTAACTGTCATGGGCTCGTAAAATCCACATGACAGTGCCATTTCATTCTTTCAGAGTCTTCTTATTTTCTTTCAGACTCCTTAAATATGAAAGCAACCACGAGCATTAACTGTCATGGGCTTGCAAAATCCACATGACAGTGCCCCTTCCTTCACTACAGAGTCTTCTTATTTGCTTTCAGACTCCTTAAATATGAAAGCACCCACGAGCATGTACTGTCCTGGGCTCGTAAAATCCACATGACAGTACCATTCCATCATTACAGAGTCTTCTTATTTGCTTTCAGACTCCGTAAAATTGAAAGCAACCATGAGCATGAACTGTCATGGGCTCGTAAAATCCACATGACAGTACCATTCCATCATTACAGAGTCTTCTTATTTGCTTTCAGACTCCGTAAAATTGAAAGCAACCATGAGCATGAACTGTCATGGGCTCGTAAAATCCACATGACAGTACCATTTTATATCCCCACTTCTTCTAGTTCACCAACCCATGACGAAGTCCCCCCGCGCCTCTTGGCGCTATGATCACTCCACTCGGCAGCACCTCCAATCAGGTCTCCTTTGTTCAGAGTATTCTGCAGTCTCCTACCCTATTACCATAGCTTGAGTCTCCCTCAGCCCAGTGAACTGCCCAGATCCCTTACAGCTGTGATCCCTTTACCACCAATCCGATTCATGTGCTGCCCGATCATCCCCGCCATCATACTCTGAACAAAGGAAGTTTGAATCCACCCACTCTACTTGCCCAGTTAGTCCCACCAGTTTATCACTCTTATCATCAGTTCTATCACAGTTCGGTTTTGCACCTCGCGCTCCTGTCAAGGAAACATCATTGCCTTGATAGTTGCAGGTCTCCCTCTGTCGATGACAACTCCTCTATTCCAGAGGATAGACCCAGAGGCCCCTGTGCCTTGGACCCATCACCATCTGTGGTGAGTGCCTATGGACCATTTTGAGAGGAGTCATCATTGCCTCTCCGAATGGTTGTTTCTCACATGTTCGACTTCAGTACCTTATTTGCATCGTTGAGAATCGCGCAGGATATATATCACTTCCGTTGTTTGTCGAAGACCCCGGATTTCCCCCGACTCTAGCACAGTGGTGAGTCACGTCGGAACACCCAGTTATATGTTCCCGTGGATGTCCGGGCTGCGTTGGCGATTGTATTCGGAAGCCATCCCATTCTATGCTTCCTTGAGTACCCAGTTCAGTGTACCATTATGAGCATGACCCTGGTCACTCTGATCCAGCAGCTCCCCAGTGCTTTTGGTACCACATTCAGTAGCACTGCTGTCATTCCAGTGTTTCAGTTGTTCCGCTCCGACATAGTCAGCTCAGCAGTATGTTCCAGATTTGTGTCCCCTCTGGACACTTATGATATATACAGCAGTTCCTATGTATCCTACAGGTCCCTCTTTTCGGGGCTCACAGTTATTTTCATGTATCTTGATACGAGCATGGGTATGCCCGCCTCGTCTATCTCTTGAAATCTTTCCTCATCTAGTCTTTGAGGACCATTGATATTGTTATGTTCTGATACGAGCATGGGTATGCCCGCCTCGTCCATATTATCAGATGATCCCTCATCCATTATTGAGGTTATGTAATTTTCAGTCCTTGCAGGTGGTTCGAGATCGGTGTCCCGGACTTCAGTTGCTTCCTTCTCTTCTCCACACCCCAAGACAAACCAAAGATGACTCGTGATGTCCATCGGCCATACGATGAGCTCCTGCCCTCGCACATCAGGGGGCAATCTGTTAGCACCCAAAAATGGTTAACTACCTCATCTACCTCACTACATGGCTCATTTGTCCATTTGCCTACCATATTTCCCTGAAAATCCCACTAAAAAGCCTCCAAAAGGCCTAAAATGCCTCCAAAAGGCCAAAAAACCCCTTTTTTCCTCCAAAAATAACCAAAATTCCTCTAAAAATAGCAAAAATCCCCAAAAGGGAAGAAAAGGAATAAAAATAATGAGGAAAAAGGAGGAAAACCCTAAAACAACAAAAACCCTAAACAAGTTTCCCTAAACCACATGGTTTCCAAAAACCATGGGCAAGCATTCCACCACTAAAAAACTATAAATAAGTGATGGAGACCCCTCATTTCACATCCACAGTCATAAGCACCCTTACTCTGCCAAAACGTCTCGTGAAACCCTAGCTTACCATCAAGCTATTTTCACCATTGAGAACCCTTTTTGGCCTATTTTCCACCATCGGAGAAAGAGAAGGAGCAGCTTGGAGCTCGAAGCCACCGACATCGGACTAGCGCAACAGACTCCACCAACCTCCTCATCGAAGGTAATATCAATACAATCAACATTCCACATTTCTTTACTTTTTTTTTTTTACTGCATTTATTTACTGTTATTTACTTTCCACCGCTTTAGCTTAGTTTTCATTTCAGTTTATTTCTTTTTACATCATTGAACTGCTACTAAGGATTCCAGATTCCTTAGTAGGTGCTCATCAGCACAAGCTAGGGTGAAAACCCTAGCTACACAAAGGCTTCTACCACTTTCTAGTGGGAATCCTCGATTTTCTCATAGAACCTGTAACAGCCTGCATATTTGAAGAATTGGCATACTTATGGATGTGAATCAAGATAGCTAATGTCACCTAACTCTAGTCTGAGGGAAGGTCCTCCTCCTTTCTTCATCTCTGGACTGTGCTTCTAGTACCTGCAAAAATCAAAATTCAAATTCTGTAAATGGGATTAGTGCGCTGGTTTCACGGGTGGTCTGGAGCAATGAGGATGTATGCAGATAAATGTGGAGTGTACTAAGGATATGATGTTGATTTTGAGGGGTTAATCAATCGATTGGTACTTGAGAACAATGATGGTAAACTCTGGTGAGAGCGACGAGATAGCCAACACAACAATTATTTTTAATTGGGACTTGATGTTTCATGGTGGTTCAACCGCAGTTGTGGGACAGATGGAGGGAAGGCAAGGGTTTTGGTCTCTATCAGTCACTTCAGATCAATAACAGCCTTTTATTCATTGAGCTATGATTGTTTGTAGTCGCCCAGTCTTTTCAGCGATTAAGTGCTAGATCATGACGTGCCTCATGCTGACAGTGTTTGATTTCGATGGATGCTTGCTAACTGTTTTTACTATTTTGGCCTTTTCGGTGGTTAAGGGAATCTTGGGTCTTATTTTCAAGCTGCCAAAAGCTAGGCTTTTTGGTGGCTAATGAACCATTGGCATGTTCTCCCAAGCCACCAAAAGCTTCCTTTCCAAAATTTATCCAAAAACGTAGTTAATGAGCTTTCGATGGTTAATGTATTCTTGGACCAAATTGTTAAGTTTCTGAAAGTTGAGCGCTTTGGTGGCTAATGAACTGTTGAAAAGTCCACCTAAGCCACTGAAAGCTCTCTTTCCAAAATTTTATAAAAACAACGTCAATAGGCTTTCGGTGGTTAACGCAGTCCTGAGTCCAAATCGTTAGTTGCCGAAAGATGGGATTTTCGGTGGCTAATGAACTGTTGAAAAGTTCGCCTAAGCCACCGAAAGCTAAACTTTCAAATTTTCTTGAAAAACAAAACACCAAGCATTTCAAATTTTGTTATTCACCCAAACACCTTTCATAATATACCCTGAAATCTTCACTACTACGAAAAATAAATTATCTAAGTTTGACCCATTGAAAATTAATTTATTTAGGAGATAACAAGTTACTAGTTACTTAATCAAGGTCACGTAGATTCATGATAAACTTGCAATAGTTGGGGATAAGGTTGAATAAAAATAGCTAGTGAATCAAGGATTGAATGGGTTCTCATATCAATTAGAAACATATGTCCAAGGTGTTTGTTCTCAGGAAAATATTTCCCTCTGGGAAAGATTATGGGATGACTATATCTAGGAGGAGACATAAATGAATTCAAAAGGAAAACAATAAGGGAGGTGATATTGACCATGCCATATTTTATCAAACAAACAATATAGAGGTAATGGATCCAACATGGATAAGGTAAAGAGTGAGGAGTTGACCTCATAGTCATGGAAGGACTTAAGTAAAATAAAGGACTGCATATGACTTAATCACGACCATTATGCATCACATTGTTTGAAAAAGAAGAAGGGTAAAGGGAAGAATTAGGTATAAACCTCAACTAAAACTCATGTGAATGAGTTTTCCTCTAAGTTTGAGAAGGATTTCTCGATGGTAAACTTCCTTTTTAGAAACTTGGTTCCGATGAGTGCTTGGTATGTGGACAATGGACCATATAGGAATGCGCCATCAAATTAAGAGTTTTTTTCAAGTTTAGAAGAGACTGTATTATGAGTTCAAGTTCAGCTTAGTGACTATGTCTAGTATCTATTGGCAAGAGTTGGTACCATTCCTTCCCAACTCCAGTTAGATAACTCTTTAGAATTTGACAATGTGTTGTTTTTTCTAGCTCTTTTTCTAAGTCTCACGAAGAATTTTATTTTATTTTGGTTATGGGTGATAAGGGATATTTAGTTGATTTCAAGAACCAGCATGTCCTTATCAGATCGAAGGAGTTTATCCCAAAATAAACTCGATTGATTAGGGCGAGGTAAGGAAACTTGTACATGTTACAGGGTGAACCTATTTGAGCCGTAGTTGAGCTTGGTGATTATTTCAAGTATCCAGTAGTAGGAGTTGATACGATTCCTTTCCAACTATATTTAGGTAACTATTTATACTTTAAAGTTTTGTTTTTTTCTAGGTATTGGGAAAAATTTGGTTTCAGTTTTGGTTATGGAAGATAAGGGCTTTACTCTAGAGTTCAAGAACCAACAAGTCCTTACAAGTCTGAAGCACTCTAGCCTGAAATCAGCTTAGGTGATCAAGGGAAGACAACTTATATACGCTATAGGGTGAACTTGTTGGATCCCTAGTTCATAATATGTACAACTTGTGTGAGTCATGGCATTAAAGGATGGCACACCTGCATCATATTGCATTGCCTGTTTCAAGGGAGATAGTCATGTGTATTCTAGAGTTACACATTGAACAACAGGGAGTATGCAGAGGGTGTTTGCTTGGATATCAAGCCAAGTATTATTTTCTGAGCAACATGCATAACATTAGATGAATTTTGAGGTCTAATATGGGCCTCCTAGACAACATAATAAAAGAATAGTTAAAATAATAAAATAAGAGAAATGAATAATCTAAGGAGAGGAAAATAAAAACTATTTTGTTCTCTTGTATTTTCAACTTTTCTCCTTGTAGGTTGACTCAAATTTCGAATATGAGCACTTGTTAGATGCTAAATTAAAATTTGCATCCAATGAGTACCCACTCAATGTACTTTTGAAACACCCTTGATAGGAAAAAAATGAAAATACATAAAAAAACATATTTTGTGGAAGGAAATATGTTTTTTTAAATTTCTATGTATTTTAAGTTTTTAATTGTTGATGTTTCTCAAAAGTTGGTTGAGTGGATAATCATTGAATGGAATTTAATTATGCATTCAATGAGTACTCACACTTGAAATTTGTTAAAAACCTAGAAGGAGATAAGCTGAAAATACAAAAGAAAAAAGTGATTGTTTTCCTTTCCCCGGAAAACTATCAACCCTCATGGTTGACATCGTCATCTTGAATCCTATTGACTCTTATAAAGTTGATTTTGATAGTACATTTTTTATTTTGAGGCCCATCTTTTACCTTAAATTTCCTCTAATGGTATGAGATCATTTTAGACCTAGTATATTTAGATGTATGTGGATTAATTTGAATGTTATCAACCACACATAGCATGTACCATGTTTCCTTCATTGATAACCTGCCTCGCGAAACTTGGATATAATTCCCAAAGACAAAAAATTAGGTCTTTAGCAAGTTTCAGGAGTTCAAATCTCTAGTTGAAAACTAGACATTGAAAAAGATCAAAGTTTTGAGATTGGATAATGGGGAAGAGTATGCTTCCAAATAGTTTGAGATTTTTATAAAGAATGCAGGAATCAAGAAGGAGATGTCTATTCTATACAACCCGTAATAAAATAGGGCAGTCGAGTGGAAAAACTAGTCCATTATAGGGTTTCCATGGCCATGATACATGACTAGGATTTGTTAACGATTTTATGGAATAAGCATGCAACAAAATAGTCTACATCCATAATATGGTCCCTCATAGGGATTTGGAGGATAAGACATTGGAGGAGGAATTCACTAGTGTGAAGTTATAGGTGAGTCATTTCTGCATCCTTGGCTGTACAATTTACATCCATATACTAGCAGAGAGGAGAACCAAGTTGGAGCCTTCTAGTGGGAAGGGTTGTTTGTTGGTTACCATGAGACATCAAAGGTTTACAAGGTATTTACTTAAGAGAAAATAAATATAGTGGTAAGAAAGGACCTAAAGTTTGAGGAATTTGCATATATAAAGTGTCATGAACCCTTTTCAATGACTCAGGATGAGGACTAGAAAGATCCAAAGGTTGAGCAAGATCACTAGTGACTTCTAGTTTAAGGAAGCAACCTTCAAACACAAAGGAAGAGCCACCAACTCCTACCAGTTTTGTTAGGATACCTCAATGATTCACTCAAAAATTGAGGGATGCTTAAGAGCATGCTAAGACTTAAGAACACATTCAACTAGGGAGAGAAAAAATCTAAAACATTTCTAAACTGCATGGTGTTGATGAGTAACATCATAGATTCCAAGTCTTCCAGTTTTGAGGAGGCAGTAGACCAACCTGTTTGGATTGTTGCCATGGTAGATGAATTACATCACACACTACACATAGTAGTGGGGAAATAACTAGAGGGCTTGTCATTTTCAATGAAGGAAGGCCTACTTAATCCATTTCACCAGGTAATCTTGTGAAGTTGGTGTGGGTCATTTCCTTGTGTCAACACATATATGTCTTAGCATCCAAGGTCAAGAAAGAGGGAAATAAGTCAATAATTTGTTGTGATTCAAATTACTTAAGACAACATAATAAACATGAAATATCACCAAGTTATTATGGTAGTATGCACAATAATGAATTGGAAATATTATTGAGCTACCAATAATATTATTTAGATAGAAGTGTTCTAACCCATTTGTTGCATGATCTTGTTCTAGGCCAATTGAATCTTCTCTTTGGGTGCTTGTAGCATATCCCAAGTTTCTTGAAGATGAGAATTCTAGGTATCTTATTAGTAGAACAATAAATTTAGAGTGGAAATAAAATATAAGAGTGAAAATGAAAAGATTACCACATTGATAGAAAATTATAGAAGAACCAATTACCGCAATGGTAATACTTTTATTAATGAAAGCAATGTTCACTTGCCTCTTCAAGGAGGAAATATCCAATTGAGCGAAACTCCAATTATAAAATGCTTCACAATACATCTAAATACATTGCTTCTACTTCTTATGGTAGTTACTAGCCTTGTTGGAAATTTCTATTGAACTGTTAGTGGAGTATTCTACAACTGAAGGTATATCCTACTCTCCTATTTCTATGGGGTGGGTGAAGCCTAATCAACAGAAAAAAAAATCAATTATCACAATAATCCTAAGATATTAAACCTTCTTTAATGGAGTTTTAAAAGGGGAGAAAGAGAGGAGAATACCTCTTATAGCCTTAAAGTTTGATGTGGTTCCTTGATGTTTGTCCTTGTATCTCCTTGAATCTCCTTCACACCTACAAATCTCACCACAAAATCCTTCCTACTATCCTACCAAACTATATTTAATAAATATAAGTTATATCTAATTGCCTATCAATTCTACATCAACATGAAACTTGAAGGGAAAACATTGAACAATAATTGGAAAGAAAATTGAATTGATTCATAATAGATGAACATGGAGAACTACTTGTAATCCTTGAAATTTCCTTCCTTCTCCATAGCCTAAACCTACTCCTCTACCATCCATGCCTTTTATGCTAAAAAACTTTGTAGTAGAAAAGTGATTTCTAGCCCTCAATTTCTCCAACATGCCTTTGCTATCCAATTTGTCTCCTCTAAGTCACCTCATATGCCTTATATAGGATTGGAGTTTGTGTACCCAATCACTTAACCATGAATGTGGGATTAGAATTTTTGAAGATTTTTTATTATTTCCTTAAAGAAACCCACTTTACCTAGTTTTTTAGGCATCAAACTTGATTTTCAGTATTTATAAGAGAATTAATACCCATGTTAGGCATTTTTCCACTGTGTGAGTTATAGGAACTGGTTTTTGGCCCTTAAGTGGTCATGGACATTGCCTCTTTAGAGTCACCTTGTCTTCAAACATTTCTTCCTCTATGGAAGTAGGGTCAAATGAGAGATTGAAGCTCTCAATTGTTCAAAAAACTTCGATCTTCATGCAGTGGGCGAAATAGAAATATGTTTTCAGACCAACACTCTCAAGGGTGTTAATTTTAATATTGTTAACAAATGCCCCCTAATGTGTGAGGTCCGAAGCTATGTTGAGGGCCGAAATACATTAATAGTTATTTTATTATGATACTCTTCATACTGATACTCTTTAATGATGAAGGTAGGATGGTAAGGGAGTAGGATATTGAGCGTAGGAGTTGAAAAGAACCTACAAGTCAAACAAAGTAATAAATAAAATATACAATATATTCTTGAGGTGGGCATACCCATGCTCAGTAGTAAACAAGCATGGTCACGAACAATACACAGTGGATCAATGTCAAAAAACAAACATGTATACATGCATTTTTTAATGAGTGAAAAATTTCTAGGTCTTTGTGGTGCTTTAACATGGCAATCTAATCTTGGGAAACTCGGGTAGTGCATCGATGAGTGATACAACTATTTTTTCCAAGGTATTCGAATAAATCAACGATAGTACAAGTTTATATCATGCGAATAAATGAGCCGATGTCAAGCATAATAAAATACCATCTGATTATTGGTCATTGATGTATACCTTTAACAGATGAGAGGAGGCCCACCGATAATGATGATGGACTCTAAGGTACTTGAGTACAAACTGAAAAATGTGAATATATGTTTTGAAGTCGAACACTTGTAGAATCAAACAATCATGGGTCATTGATGTATACCCACTGTCATTTGTGAGGAATCCTACCACTAATGATAACAAGATCCAAGGTACTCATTGGGGTTCCTAGATCCATTTCCTACATGATGATTTGGATTCGATAGGATTAAATCCATTGGAAGGAGGGCCTTAATGCATCCCACATCAACTGACATGAAACTAAGATCAATAGGCAGATATAATTTGATAGAGCTACAAGATCCAACACTGTATACTGACACAAGGAAGTTCGACATGATTGGTCAGGAATATTTGAGGAATGAACAACACTGGTTTGACTTCCCTTGAACACATAAAACGACACATACTGACACTTGGAAACATAAGACTTGAGTAACCAACCATTGTGAAATTCTCCAATTCCAAATGAATCAACGAAATATCCATAGTTGACAGGAAGAATAAGCTATTGGTGGATATCTGTTCAAATTACTGGTACACAACTTCCTAATTCAAATGTAAATTGTGTACTTATAACTAATGCAGGGATGTGTCATGTTGAAGGAAGACACAAACTGACTATTTACATTTTCTCCATGATGAATTATGAATAGATTCAATAATCTTCCTTTTTCTTGATTTTTGTGTTTTTTAATTTTTAGTGTTTTTTCATGTATTAACTTGAAAAAGAATAAAGAATGCTACAGTACATAAGAGGGAACGCGTGTTGTAGGGGAGTGCACCTATGTTTCAAGAGCATGGGTTAGGACAAGGAAAGAATATGTATTGAAAAAATGGGTTGAGCTAGTTTTTCACACTCTTTTGGATGTTCCCTCCATAGGTAGGCTATTTGATGTAGGATTATGTATCGACGAACAGTGAAATAGAACCAATTAATTGTATTTTTTATCCAATATGGGATCATGGCCAAGTAGGAAAAAGGATCTATGGTTTTAGTTCAGACTGATTCTTGTGAAAAACACCAAAAGCATAAAACACCATGAATCATGGTCTATCGTTCAAATCATGGATGAAATAGTTTAAACATACCAATTTCTCCAACATCCTATAAAAGTTATCATAACCCAAATGTTTAGGAAACCAATAGGATTCAATATATGCCTTTAATATCTCAAAAAAATATACGTAGAACACTAATTTGAAGTCATATGTAGAGATCCATCATTGTATTATACTGGTGAGTGACCGGTTTTTTCCACCTGGGTCTTCGTTACTCCACTCCTGGGATTACTATAATGTATTTCGACCATCATGTACCCCTCTGAACTCATAAAATAGGGGGAATCTGTTATAGCATGATTTTCCACACCTGATATATTGTCCTTTGATGGCCTATCCCTGTCCCTATGCATAATCATTTTATCCCATTTTCTCAATGTTACCTTGATTCTCTAGTGGAGCCCCTTAAAAGACATTTTGTATATATATATATGGGCCACAAGTCTACAACCCGTGTATACACAACTTGCACTACTGTCACTTGCGTACATCAGGAAATATTCTCAAAAAATAAAAAATATTTGGAGTTTTCCCCATCAAGTAACGAATGAATTGATCCTTGGCCTTCCATATGCTGGGAAACGCTCCGATTCAATCCCTCACTTCCCATTTAGGGGCTATATATTGAGCTACTATGAATCATTGAAGGAGGATAATTTTGGAGAGCAAAGATATTATAGAGAATTGTGCCCCATTCTTATATGTTTGAGTCTACATCCTGTTGTCCTTGAAGTAGTCATTAGTGCTCTTTCCCAAGCTCTCCTTTTCCTTTGTGAGCTTGCCGTTGTATGGAGGATTGAAGTGGTGGAGGACCAGGTGGAGGGACTCAATTTCTCAATTCCGACGAGGTTTCGATAAAGGTTGTCATTTGTATCTATGTTTATATTAATATAAATATCCATTACATGTGTAATTAGAAATATTTGTATCCACAGATGAAATTAATTTGCTTACATGCTGGAATTGAATATGTTGTATTAGACTCTAATACATATATCATTCTTGTATACTTCTTTGTTGTTTAGGACGAAGTGTAGGTATAAGTTTGATTGAAATCTCAATGGAGATCTTCATTGAACATCTAGAATAAGGTATGATTCTCATCCCTTACTATTAGTTTCATTTATATATTTAGCATGGTTTGAAATGGATCGATTTATAGTGTCATACTATATGTTGTGGTCCACCCTGATCCATATGAACTTTTCTCCGTAACATCCTTTCCTAAGGATAACTTCCCCACTCCATTTATTGATTAGATTTTAGATGATTGTGCAGGAAGTGAGATTTTCTTGTTTACGAATGTTTTTTCCAGTTATAATTAGATACAGATTAAACCCAGGGATCAACACAAGATTGCGTTTATATGTCCTTGGGTTACCTTTGCATACCGAAAGATGCCCTTTGACCTTAAAAATTGCAGAGCTACTTTTCAGTGGGTGATGACCTTTTCCTTTCATGACCTTAAACGTATCATTGAGGTGTACCTCGATGATATTGCTTCTCACTCTTGTAAGAGAGTGGATCATCTAGCACATATTCATTCGGTTTTTGAGAGATGTCTCCATTATCAGATTCATCTGAACCCTCAAAAGTGCATCTTTTGTGTTAGGACTGGTTACTTATTGGGATTCATTGTTTCAAAGGAGGGTATTATGGTCGATACATTAAAGGTTGAGGAGATAATTCAGTTTCCTCCCTCTTGCACATTTAGACAACTTCAGAGTCTCCAAGGGATGGCTAATTTCTTGCATCGGTTTGTTGTGAATTATGCCAACAAGACCAAGGGTTTTATGCGCTTATTAAAGAAGGATACTTTGTTATTATGGAATGAGCGATCCCATGAGTCCTTTAATTCTCTTTAAAAAGCCTTGGAATCGACCCCTTTGCTTAGTCCCTGAGACTGAAGTAGATACTTATTGGTTTATGTGGCCACATATCAAGAGACGGTTGGTATGGTTCTGGTTCAATAGGATGACGAGCTCTATAAGCATGTTATTTATTATCTTAGCCTAAATCTGATTCATGCATAAGTTTGATATACTCACGTTGAGAAGTTAGACTTAGTGACTTTTCATGCAGTCTAACGATTATGACGCTACATATTACTTTTCCAAACCATGGTTGTAGAACATATCAATCCATTTCAGTTTGTCACAACTAGATGAATCATGAATGATAGGGGGAAGCATAATAAGTGGATTGTTATTTTTATAGGAGTTTGACCTTGATTTTATTTTAGCAAAATCCATTAAGTATTTGGTCTTCACGAAGTTGATTTCATATTTTCCTAGGATCGATGAGGATATGATTCACGAGGACTCATTTTTGGATGAACACATTTTCCTCATCTCGTCTCTGGACCCTTTGTATGGTGATATCATCATATATCTATAAATTCTAAATTTACCTTGTATCTCTCTAGGGATGAGCAACGATGCTCATGTCATAATGATAAAAGACACCTCATCATTAGTGACACTGTAAATTTGAGCATATAGATCTGTAGACAAAAAACACAACTCACAAAGAATATCTCACAATTTACTCAGCAATTGAAGAATGAAACAGTGCAAAAGGCTTGCAGCTGTGAATGCTTTCATTAATCAAAAAAGTAATTCAGATAATAATTACAATGAAGTACAATGGCTTTAATAGCCACAAGCAATTCGAATCCACATGAGGAAGTTCGAATTGATGACTCTACTTGACTGTAGGTAACCAAGACTTGTCTAAATCACAATTGGAGGACCCAGTAGTTAACTGTCCTTGTCTAAATCATAACCGGAGTTCTAAAACACAACCAAGTGTTACATTTAGTATTAAATAATGGTTAACTGACTGTGGTAGGTGAGAAAAATGTCCCACATGTGTGCAACCATGCAAACCTAGCGCTAACTGAATGTAGAGGGCTAGAACTGAATGTAACTGACTCCTAAGTTGGCTTGACTAGTCATGAACTGAAGTGAACTGACCTTGGTTGGTTTCGGCACTCCCAGTTGCTTCCTAAATTGTAGGGATTGATCTAGGAGACTCCTAAAATTATGCAATCAAGTGTAATAAGTGGCAATGAGCCTCAATTAGTGTTCCCCACACTTTGGTAACTGAAACATGTGCCCCAATTAGGTCAAGTTTAACTAATGGTGTTAATGACTATAAATAGATTGGATGGACTCCCGATTTAGACATGACTCCCAATTTAGACATATGACCAAATTTGGACAAGGGAGGATTAATAATCCTAACACCCCCCCTGAATGCTAACTTGGACAAACTGTGGGCCCTGGTAACTAAGACCATAGGTCACCAAATACATCAAGTAAAATAAAGTAACTGCTTAATACAAGTAACTAGGGAAAAAACCACATGGGAAAAAAGTCCTCCTTCTATCTAAGCAGGTAGAATCAGGTCTCAAGTTTGAAAAACTTGAAAATATGTTGCTGCAATCTTAATCTCTGTGAGGTAGTGAAGCAGCATGCATGGTGTGCTATGCACAGGTATTCTGGGGCCCGGCATGTAGACTTCTCCTTTTTCTCCAAAACTAATGATGGAAGGAAGGAGGACTGTAACCTTTGTCTCTTGCTGAATGAAGAGGTGTATGATCATATCCATTCTTCTGAATGTAGGAAGACTAAGCCCTTGCCATATTGCATCTTATAGGAAGTCTATTGCATCTCTCTGAGGGAGGCAAAACAGTATGACATAGCGCAAGAGTATTTTCTTTCTGAGTGTCAGGTGAGTTTCCAGTCATCTTCCTAGCTTCCAGTTTGGAAGTAGGGACTGAATCTAGATCTGAGTCACCCTGAATCTTAATGTCATAAACTAATATAGATGGATTTGCAATACTAGTAGAAGCTGTAAAAGAAGTAGATGCAATGTTTTTACCTTGCCTTGCTGGTGGCTCCTGAGAGTGCACTGGTTCTGAAGGAGGCATGAAATATGAGAACTCATATGCTCTTGAAGCATGATTCGCAATACCCTTTGCTATGATGCTCCCAGTAGAGATATCTGTGATCTCCACTGAGTCAGGACCAAAGATCACTCGCTTTGGAGATCCAGTATGGGTCGTCTGATAGACAGATAACAGGTTTGAAGCTAGTGAGGGAACAAACAACACATCTTTGAACCTTCCATGTTCAAGTTGGATAGAGCCCTTCCCTTTGGTTTGTACTTTATTGTTATTTCCCATCTGAATACTAGGACCATCAAAAGACTGAAAAGAAGAGAATGATTCTATGAATGCAGCCATATGGTTGGAAGCTCCAGAATCAATGAGGAAAGCAGGTGTTGATGTGCAGCAAGCTTTCAGTGCATGTCCTTTCTTTGGGTATTCTTCTTCTTCTTCTTCAGAGTCTTCCTTCCTTGCACTAGCAGGTACAGAAATGTTGTGCCTTTTCAAAAGAAGAGCCATTTCATCAAGTTGTCTTCTCATACAGGAGCTTTCTGAATGGAAGCCCCTTCCACAATAAGGGCAGAGGATCTTGCCTTTGCTATTCTTCTTGCTTCTCTTCAAACTTGAAGGTTCTTTTGACTGTTCAAACTCATCTCTTTGCTTCCCTCTGTCATTCGCTACCTTATCTCCTCTTGCAATAAGAGCTAGATCTTTGGGAGATTGAATGATCCCCATTTGGATCAATTTATCATTCTCA
Source organism: Pseudotsuga menziesii (assembly GCA_001517045.1). Taxonomy (NCBI): domain Eukaryota; kingdom Viridiplantae; phylum Streptophyta; class Pinopsida; order Pinales; family Pinaceae; genus Pseudotsuga; species Pseudotsuga menziesii. The sequence goes on from LPNX010405053.1 coordinate 16,560, forward strand.
GAAATAAGAGATTGAATGAAAGCATCAAGAGTGGGCATCTTCCAATCTGGAGTAGTGAGCCTTACTGTTTGGAAGGTGGATACAAAGACTGAGTAGTCTGAATTGAGCTTGGTGACAATAGCAAGGATGAGCTGGGTTTCATCCTTCTTTACTTTGCATTGCTTCAACTGATATATCAGGTTCTTGAAATTTGAGAAGAATTCATTTAGAGATTCGAAATCTGATGGATTGAGAGTAATCAGATCATTTTCTAGCTGATGAATCCTCATCCACTAATACAAAAGTGCGGATTTTTCCACGGAGGTTTTCCACGTTTCATACTTTTTGGTGTAAAATCGGAAGCAATAGGAATGATCCGTCACTATATCGACGCCTAGCCGTCGCTATATCGACGCTGCCAATCTTATCTGTCGTTGTATCGACACCTAAAACCTTCAACGTCGCTGTATCCACGGAGATCCGTCGCTATAGCGACGACACCGTCAAGTTGACCCAAGGCATTTAGATTTTTTTGTCTTTTTACAACGGTCAACTTGACCTAGGGCGCAAAAGTCAATGTTTTCCGTCGCCATAGCGACGTCTAAGAGTTCTATAAAAATGAAGACCTTAATGAGATTTTATTCACACTTGCCATTGTTGCAGCACTGTTTTCGGGTGATTGTTGGAGCTGTTTATTATTTCCGTCTCCTGCTGGTGAACAATCCATTTCTAGATCTACATAGTTCGGATTTTAAACGTGCAAGGTTAGTTTGTGTTTTCAAATGAATTCGCTTGAAAGATTTTGCTTTTTTTGTAGCTTATGTGTCCTCTTTCAAGGTTTAATGCCTTTTACTGGAATCGGTTTAAGACAACATACATGTAAACGTGCCATTGTTGCAGCACTGTTTTCGGGTGATTGTTGGAGCTGTTTATTATTTTCGTCTCCTGTTGGTGAACAATCCATTTCTAGATCTACATAGTTCGGATTTTAAACGTGCAAGGTTAGTTTGTGTTTTCAAACGAATTCGCTTGAAAGATTTTGCTTTTTTTGTAGCTTATGTGTCCTCTTTCAAGGTTTAATGCCTTCTACTGGAATCGGTTTAAGAAAACATACATGTAAAAAGGGATTCGATTTTATTTTTGTATGGAAAGTTCAAACGCCCAATAATATTTTAGATTAGAACAACATGCATGCAAAAATGGACTTTTTTTTTATATGGGAAATTCAAACGCACAATAATATTTTCATCAAAGTCTTCAATATTGTCATTTTAGGTCATTTTAAGTCTTCAATTATTATTTTTAATAATATTAAATATATAATAAAATGAAATTCATTATTTATCTTTAAATTTTTTTGTTTTCTAATTTATCATGTTGTGAGATTAAAAACTAGTTTTAAATTCTTCTTGGATCATAAGAATTAAAAAATGTAATTTCTTGCATATTGTGTATGTAATTTTATATGATCCTATTATTCATATTTAAATTAACAAAGTGCATAGTGACACAATGATTTAAGAAAATTAAAAAATGTAATT
>LPNX010405107.1:3753-16602 GCA_001517045.1 Pseudotsuga menziesii
TCTTACTATGAATAAATAATAATTATGAAATTTTTACATAAAAATAATAGTAAGAGATTTTAGTCATACATAATTTTGCACTCTTCTGAACACAACTCACTCATCCTGTAATTATTCTCACAAAACTGTACAAATTAGACTTTCCATTTTTCCTTTTGTAAATAATGATGAATAAAGGGATTTGACTTATTCAATCTTCTCATTGATTAATTAAATGAATCCTAAAGAATTAAAAATTATTTTAACAATTTAATGATTCTGTAATATTTTCGAAACTTTACATCAATAACAAGCTTATGATGCTTTTTGTGAAAATCACCATGTTTTGACATGTGTATTATATTTGTCTCTCCTATTTTCTATTTAGATTATATTAATATTTTATTTAAACTTTAAATATTTATTATGGTCAATTTTAATATTAGGATATTTGTCGTTATTTCTTACGCATGCCATAATTTTGTGATTTTTACGTTATTTTGTATAGCTCATCACATAGAAAGTAATCATATCTTGAATTTTGATTTTTGAGGTTATTTACCATCTTGGACTCTTAGTCAAAGTTTTGATAAAATTTTCTTTTGGATTTCAATACATACCTTTTGGTTGAATTTTGGATTTGATCGGATTCTATCTTTTTGAGTGTTTTGGTTTAATTAGTAATTTTTATTCTTAAAATTTGTTTGGTTGATTGATTTCAGTAGTGAATTTAATATTTTTCATCATTTTGATTTTTCTCTTTGTTTTTAGTAAGGGAGAATTGTAGATAAATAATACTTTGATGGGGCAATGTTGGATATCCATTTGTCTCTCTACTGATCAACCTCATATCTTTAAAAGAAATCATTGTAAGGAATTTCTTGCCATATCAAATTTTCTTACTGTGACTGAATCACTCCTAGCCTTGAAATATTTCTTATGAACTTAGCTAATCAGTCAGTTGAACTCATGGTTATTATTCTTGGACTTTATTTTGAGAATGATATCATCAGCTAGGCAAGTTAACCTACCAGGAAGCTTTTCTCTCAGAATATTTATGAATCAATGACATTAGCCATGTTTAGGCCTTCCATGTTATTATAGGAGTATTATCTGGATTTGTTTCCCATCCATTAGAATTTTTTATAAAACTAAACTACACTTTGATTGAAGAATAGGAGGTCTCATGATGAACTGACCTAATCATGATCATCATCCCTGTCGGGGATAACATCATTTCTGATCACCAGGATGATGGCTCTTGGTCATAAGGTCAAGGGACAGGAGGTGTCATCATGAGCTAGCTTGTTTATCTCTGGCAATTCTCGTGAATGATGCAATCAATAGCTGGTTACCAGACTGGGATAGTAGTCTTGAATCAAAGATATAATTCATTTATTAAAAAAAAGGGAAAAGAAAAAGAAGAGAAAAACAAAATTTTATCTTTTAGTTATTTATATTTAATGGATGGGGAACTTATCTATATATCTTCTTAAAGTATGGAGGTCATATCTTTATTATAGTGTTATTCAATTATCTTTAAGCTGTTGAGAAATAATTCTTGATCGGGTTTATTTTTCTATGCATATATTTCAAAGTCATTCATTTTTATGAAGTCTCTGAATAATAGTTGGGATAATTCATTTGATTGTGACAGCACTTTAAGTTTAAACTTTCCTATATAGGATTCGATGTGAGAATATCATCTGGTGTGAAATTCCATATTTTGACAAAACCTTGATTTTGTTTTCCTATATCTATAACCTTTAGGTAAACATGCAAAGATAATTGCTTTGCCCAACATGTCGCCATTTGTTGGCACCCCAACAACTCCCCTTGATTTTGTTTCGAAAATAAAAGGAGACCCATGTGAAATCATGTAAAAATATGGTTTTTACTTTCCTTCTATTTTATCTTGTTTGATTGGGTATGTGATTTCATGGATTTATTTCCTAGTCTTTCACCCTTTGCGTTGTTTGTACTTTTGTATTCATCTTTTGACGTTTTGGTGATTTTTGTCATTCAATTCTCTTGGATTTCACATCTCTCTATCATGTTTGCATGCCATTATTTGAGATTATTTAAATTGATCACATGCTTTCGTTGGCTTAATTGGATTAAATTCATATTTCAACAGTCTTACCATTTTTTAGTTTATGAAGTGTGGTTGATAAATGAGATATTGACGGATTTAGATAAATTGTCTAAGTGCCTGCTTTTGTGATACATTACCTACTTCCTAAAATAATATACATTAAGGTTTAAATATGAGCATATAAACTTTTATTCAAGCAAGAAGCATTAATTTTTAATCAAATCTTCATGATTGCTTGAATAATGATTTTGTTTTGTTTTATTCCTAATTGTGGTGCTTATTGTTTTTATAGTATAAATTTTAGTTAACATAACAATGAATCCCAATTATTACATATACTTAGGTTTATTTAATGAGCGTTAAGATTGAAAGTTATTAAAAATTATGATCGAATATGTCTATTATTTAAAAAATAATAATATTGTTATATTATTAACCTTAACTAACATATATTTATTTTCATAATTACGGTAATTAATATTATATGCTCTCAAATTAATCAAATAACTTAACCACATGGATAAGAAAATTATGTTTGATATTATAGTTACCTTTTAGAGTATATGTATTTATATTTAAAAATATTTACATATTCTCCAAATTTATCATAACTTTATTACAAATAATCTTGAACATAATTAAATTATTACTCCCGCTTTGGTTACGTTGACTACAACGATTTAGAACAATGATTTATCATAACTTTATTACAAATAATATTGAACATAATTAAATTATTACTTCCGCTTTGGTTACATTGACTACAACTATTTAGAACAATGATTTAGAAAGAATGTCAACGCATCACCATTGGTACATATGCTTTGCTATATCAATCCATTACAAAGGACTCTCATTCATATATTAAAGTAATAAGTAATATTCTTTTGGGAAAAGGAAAAAACGGAGTTAAATTTGATTAAGATGTGCCATACTGATAAAATCTTTGACTTTTGATTTCCTTAAATAAAATTTACATCATTTTTTGTTTTTCGAACTTGATCAATCAACTTTATTCACTATTTTATAAAAGGATCCTGATTTCTTTGAAGCACACTGTAGGTTTCAAAAGGTTAAAATTTTAGGTGTCATAATCGGGATGATTAATAATATTTTAAAGGCCAACATTGTGACCAACTTTAAACCAATGAAAATTACTAATGCAAAATTGATTGATTCGCTTCCCAAGTTGGAGATACTCATTACATATAACATGGTTTTGAGCAGAGGTTAAAAGTTTGACATTTAGAATGTTATCACAAGCACATCAATTTTTTTTACAGGAAATCATAAGTTATCATTTGCACATCGTTGTCACCAAACACTACATGAAATCATTAAAATATATCTATTCACCATAAAAGATAGATCAAGGCATACTATATATTATTGAATAAGCTTTGTTTTATATTCCAGGTCACATATCAACGTGTTAAAAGGATGTTGAAGAATATAATTTTGAGCCACAGTAGATGGAAATGCACCTCCATAAGTCAGTTTTGTTTGCTAAATTGAAGTAAATCGTGTTGGGATTACAAAGTATATAGAGTAACTAATTTGCTAGTTGTGTCGAAGGAGTTACATACAAAAATGCTAGCACTTAAATCTTCGAAAATATGCATCGGCCTTAACCAGATAAAAGAGTTATCTAACCATGAGGAAGTCAACACGTTGCTATCAGTTCAAAATGGCAGCAAATTATGTGCATGCAGATTTAAAAGAATGCCACGCTGCAAGATTAGATTAAGAAGGATACCAAATTGTCTGGAATTGTTGCATTAATTTGCAGGTTTGTTACAAGAGTTTTCAAAATGATGCCACCCTCCTGAAAAGATAGTGCATCAGAGATTGCCTGAACAAACACTTTATTACATGAAGAAATAGAAGATTGTTGGATTCTCGTTGTTATTCAAGAGAGGATTTTCTGCAATGAACTGTGGGAAAACTAGGATGAAATAACAAAATCCAAAACATTGGTTTTTTCCAAAAGATACCCATTTACTAGGCATGTGGGGAATTTGCTAAAAAGAGTGAAGAATTTGGGATATTTACAGGGTTCTTTAAACACATTTTTTTCAAGTTGCGGCCAGCAAGGAGACTCTATTCGCCTCTTAGTTTTCTATTTGCTTGTATTTGCTTATTTAAACAAGACCAGAGGTTGTTTCCAGAGAGGAAGGGTCTCTGCAGAATAGAGAGACAATGTTCGCCTTTATTCTATTTTTTATTTGTATTTTTTACATTTACAAAAAGAAGAGCAGACGTTGCCAATAAGAGGAATTTTTAGAGTTTTTTTGAGAAAAGTTCATATGTTGAAGAAAAGACTTATGTTATGCTGGGAATGTTCTATCGAGGTTTTCTTTCATGAACACATCCAGACATACGTTTCATTACTGGTAACATTTTTGTTATAGTTTGAGACATATAAATATATATATATATATATATATATATATATATATATAGTTTTTTGTTTTTTTTATTCTCATTAAGTTTACATGTAATTATACTATGTTGTGATCTGCATGTATTCCATACGATTTACTCTTATAACTAGTCATTTCTATGTTTGATGTTAATATTATATTTTTATTTTATTAAGTGTCCTTAATAAGATTTTAAAATATAATATTTCTTCTTTATTAGCGAATGCTTTAAAGTATTTGTATTTTCATAAATATTTTTAAGCAGTTAGTTAATCATTATTACATTCAAATATTGAAATGATAAATATTAATCATCTTTTCATAATTATGATTTTAGGATAGTGAAATAATTTTATATTTAATTAATATTTCATCATAAGATTTTACGAAATCAGAGAATATTATAATTTTAATTCTGGTAAGTTATCTTTCTGGGTTAAAGTTATTTCTTTTCTTTGACATACATATTCTCAACAGCTGGTTAATTTAATTAAATAAACTTGCTCTTAGCTGAGATAGGATAATTAGTTTAAATTTTAATTCCAAGTTTGTTTAGCTTAAATTTTCAGATTAATTTTTAAGAGCTGTTAGATAGGTTTTAATCAGATTTAAATGTTTGAAAAAGTTCCTTAATCATAAATTTAAATAAAAAATCCCAAAAATAGGATACTTTCCATAAGAAAGCACTTTAGGATTACTTATATCTAGAAATCAACTTTAGAATTTACTTTAAACAGTAGTTTAATTAGGATACATGTTTGCTGAATTCTTACATTCCCCTTAAGAGAATAAATTCAGTTGGTAGCAAGGCCATAACCTATGAGTTTTTTCTATTCCAAACACACAGGGAGTTGTTCTAAGAAACTTGTGTGGCCTTAATCTCCTTAAGTTGGCCTTAGGTCAAAAAATCCGGCCAAAAAATGGTGCTAGATGGAGGGCCGAGGTGAAACAAGTGGTTATTTTTTATTTTTTATTTTTTATTTTTAATTTACATGGGTTAATATTCCCAATGAGACAATCAACCTCTTTTCAAAACTTGAATTTGATGGCAAATGATATATATCTACAAGAGAACACCTTGGGAATTTTTTATGTAAATGTAACAAACATAAGATTGTTGATCGTAATGCTACTTGTAGGTTATTTTCCCTTACGCTCAAAGGACGAATCAAATGTTGGTTGGAAACTTTTCCACCTAATTTCCTTTTTACATGGTTTCAATTCACACATGAATTTTTAGACACATTCAAGGATTTAAATTCTAATAAACTTTGCAGTGAATTACAGGCTATTTGAAGGAAGAAAGGTGAGACTTTAGAAGACTTTTCAGTAAGGCTTTCTTATATTCTTTGCAAATTTCATATTATTAATTTAGCTTCTGAATCTAATCTTTTAAATATTGTTTTCAACTCTCAAGTTCCTCTTATTCAACAAAATCAAGACGTTTGTCAAAAGGATGATAATTCACTAATCTACCTAGAAACTTCCTCCTCTATTATTGATTCAGATACTTTTATAAGTTCTACCCAACCCCTAGGTGAGAAGATCGAAGTAGAAGAGGTATCAACTTCTTCTGATCATAATTCTCCTCTCGAAGGAGAAAGTCATAATTCTTTTATCCAAAATATTGAACTTATAAACATTAATGAATCAAATGAGGAAGAACATATTCATGATAAATTTATTTGTATAGACAGGGAAGTTGATTGTCTTAAAGAACAACAAGATTCAGATTCTATTACTACAAAAATAGATCAAGATGAATTAATTATAAATCAAACTATATGTTCATCATTTTCTGATTTTTGTACTAATTCTTCTTTCGATTCAATTATCAATGAACACAAATATGATAATTATAATTTTATATGTTCTGACAATTCAATAGAAAAAGTCAAAGAAGAAGACATGAATCTTAATCACTCGACTAAATGTTGTCCGAGAAAAGAGATTAATATTTTCCAAAAGAATGTTAATAAAAGTTTTGATTCACATGAAATATTATCAATTGATCTTGATCTCAAACCAATTTCATATGAAATGCTGAAAGTTACATCACCAAATTTTATTCAAAATAATGAGATAATATATAATATCCCTCCTATATGCCCTTAAGCATTTTGTGATTTTAAATATTATTTTATGAGGGCTTCTAGGTGAGGAGCTCAAGTGTCGAGGCCCCACCCAAAGAAACTTGAAAGTTAGGAGAAAAGTTTAATAACACAAAGGGGCCAACGAACACATGTGCGATAAGAACTAGGGCTAAGGGATCAAAAAAAGGGTTTGATAAAAGAAGACATAATTTATTAATTTATAAGGTATATATGATGGATTTATTCATTTTTAGACCTAAGGACTCATTGAGTCTTTTTTGACAAATATCACTCCCTCTCTTTTACATTTGTAAACATTTATATTTTACTATAAGAGAGGAATTAATTTCCTTCAACCATTCGTGCCTTGATCTTGACATAAATTAAGAAGAAGTTTGGCTTAAAGAAAGGAATTGATTACTGCTAACCTTGACAATTGTTCACTTGCTCCGAGACAGAGGGGACCTTGTGCACGCAACATGCATAGAATTGCATGCATTTCTCCTTGGTCTGCACTCCTTTTTAAAGGAACCAGGTTCTGGTTGGAAAGGCGGGGGAAGCCATGACTGGAATGCCTTTTGGGAAATAGTTTTGACAAGGTTTTCCTTTGGGAGGAAAAGATCTATGTTCCTCGTTTTTTATCTGGGAGGTGCCATGCTACCTCTGGGTTTTTCCCTTACCTCTTAATAATCGATTTCTCTGACTGTATATGTTGTATGTCATAGTTTTTTTTTATGCATTGAATACTCCACTTCCTTAATTATGAATGAATTCCTCATTAATAGGTTCTAGCTCGTTATTTTCCAATCCCACTTCAAATCCTCCTAGTGAGATGTTTGTTTTTGGTGATGACTGCTTTTGACTTGGTTTTCTATGTTAATGGTTTCCTTATTTGAAAACTCTGTATTTTTGTTTTGTGAAGAAGGATATAGGCATTTGAGAGGATATTTGATCTCTGTAATCTTTTTTATAAGAGATGGGATCCTTACATTCTTTTAAGGGATTTGATATCTACGATTTTATAGAGGTATTGTCCTCTACATTTTATTTTTCAGGAGAGGCACTGATCTCTGCGTTTTCCAAGAGGTATTGATCTCCGCATTCTTTTCCCAAGGAGAGAAAAAGAATGGGGAAGAAAGGGGCTGATTCTTGATGATCTGGAGGTCTTGTGATATCCTCATTATTAATGGATGCTGGAGAAGCAAATATAGTCTTGCGATAAGGGATCTTGTCCCATATCCAGAATATGATTCACCAATAGGATACCCATGACCTGTAAACATCAAGTTATCCATGTCTGCATGAAGGAAAACTATATCAGTGTTGGATCTCTATCTTCGGATATTTGGAATGATTCATGCTTACTGTCATCCTACTTTTGCAAGGTGGATGGAAAAACTTAAGGAATAGGGAAGAAAAATTGAGAGTATGAATTAAAGGAATCATTGTGATGGCCTGTGTACGTGTTAGTTGGCTACTCGTGTCACTTTTTAGAACTTTGTTTTTCATAACGTTAGTAAGAGGATCAACTTTACTAGTTTTTTCTTGTTTTACTGATATACTTTCAAGCTGGCATTGGATTATTTTTATGGGATTGCTTCTATCGATATCAATTCGGTGACTTTATTTAACCTTAATATCTGTGGAGTATTGATCTAACATTCTAGGTTTTCATTTGGTTTTCATTTCAGATCTAGTATCCAACATACATGTGATTGTCAAATAGATTAACCCAAGTGTGTGTTTCCATTAGGTGCAACTAAATCAACCATTATATGCTTGCATTTTATGAAGGTTATATTCTATGTCTTATTATGAACTCCATCGCTGATTTCCAATCCTACGTGATGTATGGGTATGATTCCCTTTCAATCCTATCTGCATAGTTTTGTTGTGGCACGTTTTGGACTGAAACATGAAATGAGTTGTGTCATGGTAATGGATCTGACCGTTATACCTGTCAACGATTTGATATATCCCCGATAAATTGTTGTGATTTGATTTTTATAGTTATGTTGTTTTCCTTTGATATAAACCCTTATATTGGCTATGACCTGGAAACTTGTATCACGTTTTCCCCTTTGACTGAATTTTGTCCAGGATCTAATGCATCTTTCTGTTGCATTCTGTTTTTGTGCTGCAATCTATTTTTGGTTGTTTTGAGACCCAAGAACAAAAATTGTATGCAATATAATAAATGAGAGGAATCAATAATAACTGGAATAATATATTAGATCATTCTATACAGAGGCTGAATGATTAAGATATGCAAATTTATGTTGGAAGAGGGAATTCGTATGCATAGTCTGGAATGATAGGGCCTGGATCCATAGATCTATTGTAAGGTAAGGTAAACAGGCCATGGATGAGCCGTGACTTTGTAAGTACTCTATTTTGATAAATAAATAAAAAGAATAATTAAATTGGTGGACGTAGCCTCGTGGACGAGGTGAACCACGTGAATATGGTTGTCTCATTTGTAGTATTATGTTGTGCATGTTTATTTTCTTTTTTCATAATGATGATGTTATATAAAGGCTTATTGGTGGAAAAGGTTAATAATCATGATTTTTGTAGACACCTAATTCGCAATCACATCACTTAACGCATTAAGTTACAAGAGGTATTTTACATAATAAGAGAGATATATTTTGGAAATTTAAATATTAATGATCTTTCTAAGTTGAGAGATTCTTTTAATTTCCTCATTTCTAATTCTTACTATTTTATTTATCCTGATTTATTTTCTTATTTTGATATGCATAAGATTCCATTCAAAATATCTAACCATGTAGCATCAAAATTGCATTTCTATGAGATATCTAATAGTGATGATTCTCTTATTAAACAAGAATATGAGAGATTGAGACATATATTATTATTAGATCATCATCCGATATAATCTTTTAAAAATAACAAGGATATATTGCAAGATAATTATAGTCAGCCATTTTTTGATGAGATCAACGCACCAACTTTTATTGAAACTAAAAATATTTGTTCCCATCAAAATCATTTATATGGGAGATCTAATTTTATTGGTGAAAATATCTTTGTCGTAGACTTTTCTATAAGTTGTGATCACAAAAACCTTGCATCTTCTTCAATTGATTCACCTTTAGCAATAGACCCTATTAACAAAATTACTTCTTTTGATATTAGGATACTACCTGTTCATTCACCTATTATATCATTTCATGATCCTATTCTTTCAGATGTTAGTGTGACTAATGCTAACAATTTCATTTGTCCATTTGATTCTCCTAAGATATGTTTGCCATGTATGGATTTCATATTTTTAGATCATACTTTGCATTCTAAGTTTCATGACAAAATTGCAAAGTGGCTCGAAAATTCTTATCTCAAAAGGCTTTTAGAAACTAGTAAACATGTCTTATCATTACATGTAAATAGAATTTCAAATGGTAAGGATGATAGATTTTGTTTTAGTTTTCTTTTATATTATTTCTGGTTATTATTAGAAGAACATATTATTCTTGTAGGATTAGAAATGTTTCATTGGTTTCACTGGTTATTTCACTTTACTTAGTTCATGTTGTATATTTGATTATACATATGTACATATTCAGTTTAGAGGTAATTCTAGATTTAGTTTAAGTTTGTTTTTCTTATTTTGCTTCATTTTCAATAAATGTGCAGTTAAATTTTAGGATGAAAGTGAATCGTCATTTAGGGAAGTACTCATTATCCTTTTATCTCTTTTTTATTATTTTTCTCTTACTATGAATAAATAATAATGATGAAATGTTTACAGAAAACAAATAGTAAGAGATTTTAGTCATACATAATTTTGCTTTCTTCCGAACACAACTCACTCATCCTGTAATTATTCTCACAAAACTGTACAACTTAGACTTTCCATTTTTCCTTTTGCAAATAATGATGAATAAAGGGATTTGATTTATTCAATCTTCTCATAGATTAATTAAATGAATCCTAAAGAATGAAAATTTATCTTAACAATTGAATGATTCTGTAATATTTTCGAAACTTTACATCAATAACAAGCTTATGCTACTTTTTGTGAAAATTGCCATGTTTTGACATGTGTATTATATTTGTCTCTCCTATTTTCTATTTATATTATATTGATATTTTATTTAAACTTTAAATCTTTATTATGGTCAATTTTAATATTAGGAGATTTGTCATTATTTCTTACGCATGTCATAATTTTGTGATTTTTACGTTATTTTGTATAGCTCATCACATAGAAAGTAATCATATCTTGAATTTTGATTTTTGAGGTTATTTACCATCTTCGACTCCCAGTCAAAGTGTCGATAAATTTTTTGTTTGGATTTCAATACATACCTTTTGGTTGAATTTTGGATTTGATCGAATTCTATCTTTTTGAGTATTTTGGTTTAATTAGTAATTTTTATTCTTAAAATTTGTTTGGTTGATTGATTTCAGTAGTGAATTTAATATTTTTAAGCTTTTTAATTATTCTCTTTGTTTTTAGTAAGGGAGCATTGTATATAAATAATACTTTGATGGAACATTGTTGGATGTCCATTTGTCTCTCTACTAATCAACCTCATATCTTTAAAAGAAATAATTGTAAGGAATTTCTTGCCATATCAAATGTTCTTACTATGACTGAATCACTCCTAGCCTTGAAATATTTCTTATGAACTTAGCTAATCAGTTAGTTGAACTCATGTTTATTATTCTTGGACTTTATTTTGAGAATGACATCATTAGATAGGCAAGTTAACCTACTAGGAAACATTTATCTCAGAATATTTATGAATCAATGACATTAGCCATCTTTAGGCCTTCCATGTTATTATAGGAGTATTATCTAGATTTGTTTCCGATCCATTAGAAATTTTTTATAAAACTAAACTAAACTTTGATTGAATAATAGGAGGTCTCATCACAAGCCGACCTAATCATGGTCATTAGCCCTGTCGGGGATAACATCATTTCTTATCACCAGGATGATGGCTCTTGGTCATAAAATCAAAAGGCAAGAGGTCTCATGATGAGTTGTCTTGTTTATCTCTGGCAATTCTCATGAATGGTGCTATCAATAGCTGGTTACCAGGCCAGGATAGTAGTCTTGAATCAAAGTTATAATTAATCTATTAAAAAAATGGGAAAAGAAAAAGAAGAGAAAAACAAAATTTTATCTTTTAGTTATTTATATTTAATGGATGGGGAACTTATCTAGATATCTTCTTAAAGTATGGAGGTCATATCTTTATGCTGGTGTTATTCGATTATCTTTGAGTTGTTGAGAAACAATTCTTGATCAGGTTTATTTGCTATGCATATATTTCAAAGTCATTCATTTTCATGAAGTCCCTGAATAATAGTTGGGATAATTCATTTGATTGTGACAACACTTTAAGTTTCTTCTTTACTATATAGGCTAGTGATGTGAGAATGTCATGTCGTGTGAAATTTGATATTTTGAGAAAACCCTGATTTTGTTTTCCTATATCTATAACCTTTAGGTAAACATGCAGTGGTAACTGCTTCGGCCAGCATGTCGCCATTTGTTGTCACCCCAACAACTCCCTTGATTTTTTTTTTTTAAATAAAAGGAGACCCATGTGAAATCATGTAAATATATGGTTTTTACTTTCCTTCTATTTTATCTTGTTTGATTGGCTAGGTGATTTGATGGACTTCTTTCCTGGTCTTTCACCCTTTGCATTCTTTGTACTTTGGTATTCATCTTATGACGTTTTGGTGATTTTTGTCATTCAATTCTCTTGGATTTTGCATCTCTCTATCATGTTTGCATGCCCTTATTTGAGATTATTTAAATTGATCACATGCTTTCGTTGGCTAGATTGGATTAAATTCATATTTCAACAGTCTTACCATTTTTCGTTTTATGAAGTGTGGTTGATAAATGAGATATTGACGGATTCAGATAAATTGTCTAAGTGCTTGATTTTGTGATAGATTACCTACTTCCTAAAAGAATATACATTAAGGTTTAAATATGAGCATATAAACTTTTATCCAAGTGTAGTGCTCTGTCTGCCGGGCAGAGCACTCAGTCAATCCTTAAGTCGGTCCTTAACAGTAAAAAAAAAATATCCTTTTCTTTATCAGATTTTTCATTTAATTTTGCACAGTAAAAGATAGTTTACTAGAGAAATACCTCGAATTTATTTTCTGCTCTTGAATCCTGTTGCTCCTGCTCCAGCTCCTGTTCCTGCTTATCCCTCTCCTGCTTCTGACCTGCTCCTGAGAAAGCCTTATTGCCGGCTCTGAT
>LPNX010405116.1:0-10397 GCA_001517045.1 Pseudotsuga menziesii
AAAAAAAAATTATCTTCCTGATTTTTGGCACTGTTAAAATAAAAAATCCGCGCGCCGTCGGAAAAAACCGTCGGATTTTGGATCGAAATCTAGTAGTGCCATGTGGTTCATCAGATCATACTTAAATTTTTCATTTTTGGCATTCCACCGTGTACAAATGGTGGGCCCCAAAATATCCAACGCTTTCTCATGTAGGTTCTTATAAAAAACATTATTTCCTGCAAAAACAATATGATCATTAATTACACATAATTTGAGGTATGTGGCTTTGAATTACATGAAAAAAAATATTCAATTAATTAAATAATACCCACAATATTCGGTATCTTGATTGGAACACAGTCATGTTCCACCAAGAAGGTAACGGGAAATGATCCCCTGGTAACCACACATACTACTCTAGGATATCATCTTTGACATTCGATGCTACTGTCCTCTCTAATATCCTGTGAAGTAGTAGTGGGTGAAGGGCCCTGTTGATCTCCAACATCCAGCAAGGTCATAGAATCTAAAGGGAATTGTTAGTCAAGAAAATCAAATAGCCTCATTGGTATGGTAGATTGATGACATGTTGAACCATCGCTACTACCAATACCGACCTCTACATGCTATACTCGATGCACGAGTGTTATCTTTAGAAAGTCTCGCAAAAAGAAAAATTTAATTGATTAGATCATATAAAAAAAAATAATTAAAGTAAAATAAATGAATATATCTCATAGTTTGTAAAATATTTCAAATATGCTAGTTACCTCGTACTGTTCTATTGCTTGCCTCAAGTAATCAATTCTTGCTTTGATTTCTTCAGTCTTGGGCCTAATTACAATCAGTCTAAGAAGTTCTTGATTGGAATTTTTCAAATCCTTCTTCACAGTTTCCATTGGGTTAGTTGAACAAAATATATCTTCCTCAATGACAATCTCATTATCTTGATGTGGTGTGCTCGACAAACATCAATCAATAAAAGTAGTTAATTTATTTTTATCATTACAAAAATTCATGTTAAAAAATTAACATGCATATAATAAGAAAAATAATAACTTTAATCATGTTTAGGTACTATTACGTTATCATTTACCTTATGCGACACCATTGGCGACTTCCCATGTTCATCATGCCACAATACAAGAAGCAATACATGTTCATATTGAAAAGTAAAAATTGAACCATGTCTAATAAACGTGATTAATGAAGAAAAACTTTAGTGCTAATATGATAGTCACGTTTACCTGACCAGAAGCTGCAAGTGTGTTTTGAGTACCCCACTGCCACAATATAATAAGCATGATATCATCTTGAAATATTGAGCTCATATGCACAAAAAAGGTCAAATGTTAACAGCTGTAATATAATCATGAATTGTGGTTACTAATATATTGATGTATACCTCATCAGGTCTACTTTCTTGTGGCATCTAGCCATGATCACCTTGCTACAATACAAGAATAAAAAATATTAATAATGAAAATTACATATAATCAAAATTGTTGTAAGAGAAAATAATAAGCCATCGATCAAAGGTTGAGCTAAATGTTGTATAAGATAATTACTCCCATAATAGCAATCCCCGCATCTATTCAATTAAAATTGTAATCGATAAAAAACTCTTCATCTACAACTAATGATTTTGTTGCACATACGAATACATGATTTCCTTCACGCCCCTGAAATATGCAAGTGGTTAGCTTATGTGTTGTTCCTAGTCGTGTACTATATATAAAACTATTGATGCCTGGAAAATCCCAGGTACCAACAGTAGGGAATCTCCCTAATAATCATTCCCAACTAGTTCGTTTACTGTTTGGTATGGGGAATTCATCCTGCTAGCGGCCCGACTACCGTAGAATTAAAAGAATGTTTTAAGTCTATTTTACTAGTTTCATCTTGGTCCACCATTTATATAATTTTATGTTTTAGGATGAAATGCAAGTGACTAAACTGAATGCAAGCGACCAGTGAGCAAAAGCCTCAAATTGTGATGCATAGGTTCTTACCTCCCATATTATCGCTCTTGCCCCTCAATCACTTCTAAATTAAGAAAAACTGATGTAATCTATTCTAAACTACCTAACTGACCTATCCCCATGGGAGCATAAATTATATCTAACAAAGTAATGTTTTGTAATGTTGCATATGGAATCCTACAGGTAGTTGTTCAAATTCTACATACATAATCACAACTGAAAATATAAACAAAGATAGCTTTGTTTTGTTAAAACATTCATTACTCATTCATATGCACAATGTTTCTAACATAGAGTAAAATCATTCATCATTGTAGAAGTATTTCATTAAGTTAGAACAATCTCACAGTTGCATAGCAGCTAAATAAGAAGTAGTTCAACATTAGCAATCCACACAATCCATTTGAAACTTGTACAGTCCTTCCTCCAACAAAATTGGTTCTCATTTATTTATAAAATAAATAGTTCTTCTACAAATAACTTTAGCATCTATGTGCTAGTGAAAATTCCTTTCTAAACTCTCCTCTACTCCTATTTATACATTTTACAAATGAATTTTGGACTACCCCTACCTTTTGGGATTCCCTAACTCCTCGATTTACAAAAATTTTCTTCTAATGACTTGCACTAGGAAAATGGAAATAAAATAAAATAATTTACATAAAATGCCACACGTAAACAAGAAAGAACTTAGGAGGGCCCAACTGATGCTCCAATGAATTCTTTCCATGCATAAGTTTCTGCAGCGACAGTCTTGAAATCTATAGGCTCCAACAATCTAACTTTCCCTTCATGTATATCCAATTGTGACTTTATTTCCACTGCTTTGGGTGGAGTTACCTAAGCAGGTCTTCCAGAAGGCCATTACTGACCAAGGCTTGAGCAACCTATTTCTTCACCACTTTCTCAATGATGTATTTAATTTGTTGAATACTTAGTTCATCCTCCTACATTCTATCTTGGAGATATTTCAAGTGTTCCTCTTGGTCCAGAAACTCTTGGATTCTTTTTTCTGTAGAGGTATAGCACTTATTATGTGTTGTGAGAATTCTCTTATAGAAATATTTACACCTCTCCAAAGTTTTTTCGACATGAGTGGTCAATCTTGCAACGTCCTTGCTGCTGAAATCCAGGAGTTCAAACTCTATCCTCAAGCTTTCGGTAGTCTTCTTAGTTTATCTATATTATGGGCAAGACTTCCACATATGAATCCTCATCATGGACCTTGGCCTTCTTCTTCCCACCCTTCTTTGTCATGTCCTGGTGTGAAGACTAAAGGTGTAACATAACCATAAGAAAAAAACTTAGTGTTACAACTAATTTTACCACACATGGTGGATCACACCTTTATGGCCTTCCCTGTCCCTCTACAGACTCTTTGGACCCCATGGACCATTTTTGTACCTTTGATGTTTCTAAGATCATCCCTAAAAACATGAATTATTTGCTATACATGAATTTTAATCCCTTTCTCACGTATATACGTGGATATGACCCTCAAACCCGTGTACATCGGGATGTGTGCAAAAGGACAAATAGTTTTGGAGTTTTCCTTGATGTGGATCTAAGTCACTTGTCCCTTGGCCTTCCATATGCCTTGAGATCGCTCGGATTTGACCTTCCATTACCCCATTGAAGCACTATATAAGGAACCCTTTGGATACATTGAAAGGAGAGGAATTGAAGAGCAAGAAAACTATAGTCCATTGTTGCCGAAGCTTATACTTGAGTCTGCATCCCTTTGTCCCTTGGAGCACTTTGTGTTCTTTCCAAGCTTTCCTTTTGCTTGTGAGATTTCTATCGAGAGATGGAGGATTGAAGTGGTGGAATCCCAGGTGGAGGACTCAGTTTCTCCGATTCACAGACGTGCCGACTGAGGTTGTCACTATTGTAATCTTTTATTTATATTAATAGAAATATATTTTCCTATCCAATAATGTGTATTTAAATGAGTATTGAATCCATGGATTCTTTTAAATGCTTCTATGTTATTGATTGTATATGATAGAGTAGGTCTAACACAATTATATAGCATGCTTGTCTTGTTTGTTGAATGTTAAGAGAGCAAATTGCTAATACAAGTGAGAGTGGAAAAGCTCAACGGGGATCTACATCAACCATTTGGAATAAGGTATGTTTCAATATCCTTTAGTGTTAGATGTTTGGTTTCTCTTTCATATGGGAAAGGATTGACTTCTACGGTTACTATGTTTGTTGTGGTACCCCAAGCTATAGGAATTTTTCTCCGTAATAGAATTTGCGGCCATACTGGGGAGTTCCTAGTCGTTTCTTTTGGGGGTTTTATCGGCATTCAATGTTCTTGAATTGCTCTTATTTCTCTATTTCTGAGTCGGGTCTGGGGGCATGTTTTCCTAGTAGTGTCTGGTAGGAGTAAATTTTGTCTTAGTTGGTCTGCTTGCCTTCTTTTTTATCTCTTTTTCTTCCTGTACACAAATTTTTTCTTCACAGTCGCGTGTACACGCAGTTTTTACTGGGATATCTGCATATATACACGGGTTTTCTGCACACAGTTGCGTATGCCCTGAGTTTTTCCCTTTTGGGAAATATTAAGTGTTGTTGGGTGAGTTTGGATAATTGTTGAGTCTTCTTGGATGCTTCTAGAGTCTGTATACACCTCTGTTTCTGACCAGAGACGCTTTTTAGTTTGAATTTTTTTAGAATGTTCTTGTCATTGCATTTTCTATTTTTTGTTTTGAGATTAGTGCATTAGGTCTCTTTTACCTTAGTGCTTTGCTTGGGTGTTGTCTGAATAGTGCTTGCAGAGTCTGGGGGTTGTAGGGTCATACTTTTTCTTTATTATCTCATTTTAATTCAAAAAATACAAAAATATTTGCTTTTTGCATCATTATTCATTGTTGCATTTTGCATTTTGCATGGTACTTGCACTAGTTTTGCTTGGAAAAATATTAGTCAGATTTTCATATAGGAATGATTGCATCTTCATTTGAAGGAAAATTTTGCATTTCACGTAGTAGTATACCCCATTTTTCATTCGACACAGTGCATTTGCATTGATTGTTAGGTGTGCATTTTACTTCTTGTTGCATCATAACACCATTAGTTGCACGATCATTTGCCCTTTCAAGTAATAAGCCAATTAAAATAAACGCGTAATAAAATGAATTACACTCTTTTCTTTTATAGGGTGCACCAAAAAGATTAGGTTTTAGGGTCTTGGAATAGTTCATTGTGAGTAAATTCTCCAAGATCACTAAATGAAACATGTATGTGTCTGTCCAGGTGAGAGTTGAAATTCCTTGGTATAATTAGTGTTTCTCAGGATTCTCCTCTTACAAGCGAGTTAAGCACGAGGTAGTGTGAGTGGTTAATGATTGGGATGACCCCTGGTCATAATCGAGAGGCACCATAGATATTTCTAGGATTGTATTCATATCTGGGGTCTCTTTCGAGAGTTTCAGGCTTTGCTACCCTACCCATATGGTCAATCCCGCTTGCGACTGTCTGCCTGAGCATTAATTATATTGAGGTGACCTTATTTCCTTACCTAGGTTATCGAGGGGGTACTTCATAGAGGTTATTATGCAGGTGTCCTGGCCAGGTAGGGGTCAGGCAGCACAGTCGCTATATGCGTTGAAGCTGAGGGCCACTATAATTGGTTACAAACCTCCGCTTGTTGTGTATGGGAGTCTCAAGCCTTTCCTAGGTGAGACATACCTGCTTCATTCAGGAGATCACATATCCTACCCTTGTTTTCTTGTGATCTAGATTTACATTGTATAGGTGTATGCTCTGTGCACGCTAGTTTTCCTAGGGTTTGTGTAATTAGATAGAGTCTTTTTCATTTTTTGAGTCATTGTGGATTTGGGTGCAGTACTTCACCATTCTCATCATTTAGCAGGACTTCCACCTTCCACATCTCTTCCTTCATTGGGAGAGATAAATAGACATTCCGAGCAAACTACTTCTCACATTGATTCACACACAATGGGAGATCGCGAGGATGATATTCCTGAGATATCTTCTCCACCTCAAGAGTTTGGGGATGTATATTCTACTCCTGTATATGATCCTTCACCAGAAATACCTTCACATTTTGGTTATGATCCCTCATTCACATGTCGTCAGTATTGGTTACCAGGTGACGAGACTCATAATGAACCCACAAGCACTAGTTATATTTGTTATGGCATACCTGGTTTCCCTGCACACGATCTAACACATCATTGCCAGTCAGAAATAGAACCTACCACTATGCCTAGGGGCACTCCTATTCCTTTCCATGCAGAGAGTTTTGGGAGCACTAGTCACATTGCACCTTCCAACCCGATGGTGGAAGCTACCTCACATGTCCGTCCTAGACTTAGTGTTAGTAGTCATATGCGGATACCAGAACAAAGATGAGTGACCATAGGGAATACCACTTACATCCCTTCACATGTCCCTTAGTCCTCAAAACCTACTCCTTCGAATGCATTTTTGACAACCCTTCCTCCCCCTCATTCACGTGGTCCTTCGGGCTGGAATATTGCTACTAGCCATGTTCGTACTGTGACTGCTCGCACGGTAGTATCTTAGAGTCAAGTACCTCCCGTTGTCTTGAGAGGTCATATTCCTATTTCTGGATCATCTCACAGTCCATCGCAAGGAGTTCCCCATATCCCTAATTATGGAGCTTCTCATGGACATCCCATGGGACATCTTATGGAGCTTCTCATGGACAATATTATGGACCATAGTATGGAAAAAACTATCAACCCTATGGGTATGGGTATCAAAAACCCACTTAATCCTCTAATTATGGCTTTGTAGCACCACATAGTCAAGGTACACCACATCATAATGCTTCCATGCAGCCCTACACGGGTCAAACAGGAGGAGGATATTATGGCCAAGGCCATGGTATTTATAGTAGTCAGCCTTATATAAACCAAAAATATCAGGGAGTGTGGCATAGACCAGCTCAACCTAGGCTCCCTTTCCTCGCAATGTTAAACTTACCTGACTTATCGAGACTCATGAACGATCCGGTATCTCATGACTCGGCTTGGCCGGCTGTCCCTAACAAGCTTCCCTCGGACATTCCCAAATTTGAGGGCAAAGCAGGAGAAGATCCTAGTGAACATGTCACTACTTTTCACCTTTGGTGCTCTTCCAATTCCTTACACGATGACTCAATCTGTTTAAGGCTATTTCAACGCACCCTCACCGGGCCTGGAGTGAAATGGTATATAGAGTTAGCAAGGGGGGCATTAGTTTTGTTCGATGACCTTACTATGACTTTCCTCAATCACTTCTAGCTACCCATGCATTACGACGTTGGTATAGAACTCTTGTCGACATTTCGATGAGACAAAGCCACATATATCTCGAACCATATCCAAGAGTGGCGTAGAAGAAAGAGGTTCATTAAAGCTTTCATACCGCCAGAATTTCTCCTTGAGTGGTTCCTCAAATTGTTGCCACCTTACATCGCGAAGGATGTTTCTACATTCGAAGTCCAGAACGAGGAACAAGCAATTTTTAGGGCACAGGAATTGGATTTGATTTATGCTCAATCTAGACTTTGTATGAGATCATACCTAATGCTCCGCGTTCTATTTTTGATCCCAAGATCAAGCCTGGACCACATGCCGATGGCATTGTGGGTTGTACAAGTGCCAAACCTGTGGATTCTATTATGAAACAAGTGAGTCAATTGTCTATTAATCAACCTGCTTTGGGACAAGCCACGGCTTCATCTTAACCCACCCATACCGCGAGTGTACTTTTCATGCAATCATCGAACCAGAAGGGAAACCAGTAGCCCGGAAGGAATAAGAAAAAGGGTAAAAATAATCATAAGGGTGGGAACAAGAATGAAAATGCCAATTTTAATGACAAGAATGCCTGCAATGCTGGGGGGACAAGAAGTCTAAGCGTAAGGTTAAGTTTCCTTGCAAATTGTGTAAGGAGGACCACCTCACTCACTTGTGCCCTCATATGGAAGATGCCTCGGATTCATAGCACAGGGCCCAGCTATGCTAACCAATCCTTTACCCCATAATCAAAATATGAACTCGAGGACCAATGATCCTCATTATGCATCGGGTAGAGATCAAGATCCGCTGGAAACCAATACTGGTCATGGTTTCATCAACATGGTACGTGCTACTAACGTTGTGACTCATGCGAAAGATTATAGTTCATCACAACCCGAACTTGGAAAAGAACCCGCTCCACCCAACAGCCCTTTGTGTATCGAAAACCCTATGGATAAACCTGAAATTGCTCCTCGCATTCCTATGGGAGTCCTAAAGTGTTCGGGGCACAATCCTAATTCCCGAGCCGCCTAGAACTATTCCATTATGGAGGATTTGGGCCAAACTCCTTGTGCGATGTTCGCACTTGAAGTACTTCAGATTTGTCCTCCGCAAAGGAAAGCCTTGATTTTTTCTCTTGGAGTTAATGATGATAACTCTTATTCAGTCATCAAATTTGAAACCATGGGACTACAACCTCGCTTGCCTTACTACGTGTCTCTTTTGATTCATGTAGAGTGTCTTAATATGACCGTTAAACACATTGTGATTGACGAAGGAGATGTTGCTTTAGTGATGTCTTTGTCATGATGGAAGGGTTTGGGTTCTCCCGAGTTGTCTCAATCCACTACCATGTTGACTACCTTTGATGGTAGATATTTTCGGCCGCACAGGATTCTTCCGTCTCTTAAGGTCCAATTGAGAGGGAATATCGTCACGATCAAGGTCGAGGTGGTTGATGCGCCCCTTGACTACAATCTTTCACTAGGCCGAAATTGGATGTATAGTATGCAAGCCATAGCCTCTTCTCTATTTTGAGTAGTATGATTTCCATTTAATGGGAAGATTGTTACAATTGATCAAACATCATTCTGTAATTCGAGTGTCAGTGCATCATTGGGAGCTTCTATCCTGATTATCGATCATTCTCAGTCAGCAACTAGGAGTGTGGGTGTGGGTATGTATCCATCTCTTATGGGGACCTTTAGTTGTCCTGCGCCCATTCTTATGATCGGATCTAGTTTTGGTGGGGATTCATCTTTGTTGAAGTCGGTGTCTTTTTGCACTACCCATCTAGAAGATCCTTGGATTCTTCCTTCACCAAGTCCTTCGAATGGACCTATCAAAACGGATGTACCGTTGCCTGCAGCAATGATAGCATATCAAGCGAATCTTGATTCTATTGCAGAGCCTAGTCCTTCCTCTTCGCGGATAGAGGAGGAGGACCCATATGTGTTGCCTGCATGGGCAGTTGAGTCCTCTCACGCACATGATTTCCTTGATGGTTTTTTTCCATCAGATGAATCCATTATTGAGGCCATGTCGGGGGTTGAGCCACCTTGGGAAGAGTTGCATCATAGATCATATTTTCTTCCCGAGCTTAACCGTTTGGAGCGTGAGGACTATAGGGAGATTCTTAGCAAGAATATTGGTAGTCCCGTGGTTCTATTGAGCTCTATTGGTCAGATGGCTGATGGGAACATGGCGAACCTATCACCTACCATTCCTGTTAATATCTCTCGTGATCCTGGCAAAGTTGAGAACGTCTACATTGGGGCGGATTGTTCCCCTGATGAGATTGTTGGGCTCTGATCTATCAGTGTTAATCAGAATTTGAATTTAAAATAAATCCGGGTCTGTGAACTTCGAGACACATCCAAGTCTAGGACAGAGAAGCTGGACTCAGTTGGAATTTAGCTAACTTGAAATGAATCTACTGATGGAAACTAAAATACTGCAGTTCATAGAGACAAAATCCTCTTACGAGGGTGATTTCATTGTTTCTTTTTAAACATAAAGTAGTTGATTTGTGAAAACATAAAAGACTAAGATAAAAATTAATTAAACAACAAGTTTATAAACCCTCGGATCAAACTGCAGACTTCTACCAGCGCTGAAAGGCAAATATCAATTAATTTCTTTTACAAGACAATGTTCATAATTTATAAATGTCTTTTACCATTTCATTATCAAATAAACAGCAGTAAACAATGCACAGAGGTCGTGGTTCGATCTATTTGATATCCTCAGCATTTAATCAGTGAAGAACAGCATTTATCCAATAATGTTGATGACATACAGCACAATGGAATTTGTAATTTGAACCGTAAATAGAAAAACAGAGCATCAAATAAAATCGATGAAGAGATTATTAAACTTATGCTGCGATTTATAAACTAGAAACTACCAGGAAACACATACCAATGGCTTGATTTAAATGCTTGCACCAAAAAGGAAATCGCTGCAATCATCAAATTACTACACCGGCAATGTAAATGTGCGAGAGCTCAACGATGGGGGCCCTCCAAAGCCTTACTCCACGCACAATGAAATATTTACAGAACTAAAATTTGACATTCATTCACCAGAAAATCGTTTATACAGAAATACCACGCAGTTTGGACTCACAAATGTGTTCCTCTTCAAAATCGTG
>LPNX010405118.1:0-12968 GCA_001517045.1 Pseudotsuga menziesii
CTAATTTATTATTAATACTTTACTGTCTTCTCAATCGTATTTGGCCGTTATGAAATTATTTCATATTAATATTATGCCATTAATAGATATTATGTAAAATGAAAGAAGGTTAGAAAAAATTGCAGAAAGCTAGCAAACTAGCGATGACAAAGAAAAGCAAAGGTTATGAGAATGGAACACTTCGGGAAAGAATTTGTCCGACAGGTAAAAAAGCCCCATGGGCCCTTACTGGTGGGCCCCATAGAAATATGGGGCCCTTATATTAAAAACTTTGCTCCCTCCATAGTTAATATAGATTTAAGTTGATATTTAGTTATTAAAATTTTTATCTTTCTTTCGGATTGGTGCGGATCCTGTGGTTGGATTGGGCTCAAATTTCATTCTGCCTGTTGAATTGAGGGAGTATTTGGAAGATTATGGCATTGTCACATTAAACCATGCCAGAAATCTTACCTCATCGGCCTCTTCTTACTGGTTCACGGCTACTGATCTTGACCTATGTAATGAATGGAAATTTATGTGGGATCGTTATACTCGGGGTTTGGAATATGGCAGGATTTATTTAACAGACCAACATGATTCTCTTCTCTGGTCTCATTCAAATTATGTTGGCTCCATATCGGCTGATAAAGGTTATGATTGCATCTCCCAAAACTGTTTTGATTCCCCAGATCTTTCGTTGGAATTTCTTTGGCATCAACGTATCCCTCTGACAATTATTTGCTTTACTTGGCTTATGGCAAAAGGTCGTATTCTAACATGGGATCAACTTCAGAAAAAGGGCTTTCAGGGGCCAGGCAGATGCATTTTGTGTGAAAGAAATTCGGAAGATATACACCATCTATTTTTATCCTGCCCTTCAAGCGTGAAAATCTTTTCCTATTTTGCTGCTAAATTTGGTTTTGCCTTCCCCATCCATGATTCTGTTTCCTCCCTGGTGATTCAGTGGTTTAGCTCCCATTTGCGCAAGGCTTCCTTTAGATATTTGCCTATTTTTATTTTTTGGAATATTTGGATCCTGCGTAACAAGTGCATCTTTGAAAATTGGAAACCTGCCATTCTAGCTTTAATTTTCAGAATTGAAAGTCTTTTAAACACTCACCCTGTTCCTTCTAAATCTTTAAAAGTTCGGACAGTTGGTCCAAAACCTATGATGACCTATCCCTGTGGTTATTTTGATGGAGCTGCAGCTAACAATTTTGGTGGACTGGGATTTGTTATCTATCTCAATGAACATCACAATTTCTATTTCTCCATTGGTAGTGGTCATGGATCAAATACTAGAGCTGAATTATTGGCATCATGGGCTGTTCTTAAAGTTAGCCAGATGATGGGTATCCCAATTCATGTGATTTTTGGAGATTCACAGGTTATAATTTCTTAGCTCAATCGATCGTCGGCACTTGATGTTCCTTCACTAATGAATTGGTGTAAAGATATAAGAAATTTGCTTCATTTGGCCCCTCAGGTGATCTTCAAGCACATTTTCTGGGAGCATAACTCCTTGGCAGATGGACTCTCAAAGCAGGCCCTAAATTTGGATTTGGGTCATGGTTTCTTCTTTGAAAATCTGGATGGTGTGGTCATAAATGATGGCCACTTTGTCCTTTTCTAGATGCTGGGACTTTCAGCCTATCTGTCTGTCTGCATATATGGCATAATTTTGTTTCTTGTCATGGATTGAGTCCTCTCTGCTAGTAAGTCTTGCTCCAGATTATTTGAGTGTTGATCACCTTCGATATCTTCTAGCATTTTCTGACCTGTTAACACGGGGATGATGAGTAAGTCTGCCATGATCAGACCTTTTCTCTTTCTGTCTTGGATGTTGCAATATTCTTTGGTCATATTTGCTTTTTTGTGATGCTCAGACTGTTGTTATTGCTGATTGCTGAGTGCTTAGTCATGATGCTATTGTAAAAGATGTCTTTTGATTCTATGGAATAACAAAGGCTGGTATTTTTTCTTCTGAATTTTTTTATTATCTTTCTATAGTGGTAACCGACCCCACTAAAAGAATGTATTGACTTCACAAGACTCAACCTTTCAATAAATGATCAACAGAGCTCTAGACATGATGAATTGTGAGAGCTTCGAGTGCTTTGAAGACGGATCAACAAGGTTTGTGGTCGGCCCCGTGGAGAGCATTAGAGCGTTCGAGGGATACGATGGAAGAAAAGTGTGATTTCAGGGAATAGCCATCTCTAGCCCAGGAAACTTGTCGATGTGTTTGGGTGATGGGATTGCTATACCTCCTAAAGCAGCGGAGGCATAAAGGGCCATAGATGAGGAAGAGAGCGGAGGCATACTGGGCCATAGTTGTAAATGGTGATCAAATTGAAAATAAACAATTTGAATAGAGAATATATAGTGCATCTTATATTTTATAAAACAACCCATGAAGTTTCATTAATGCTGGCAAATAAATTGTTCAGATTGAAACAACAAAACTGGGCATTGATTCCATCACAGGGATTGCAGCATGCAGATAAATACTTTGCCAAAATTCCTGCTCATCCATATCTTAGTTATGATCCAAATCTACTACTTCTATAATCTTTACATAACTTCATAAGTAGGATACTTTCTCTCAAGCTGATCGCTTTAATGCATAAACCACTTTTATGGAACGCTGAAATTTTACATGATTTATGGCATTGTATAGATCAAGCTTTTTGCTGTGTGTTTGTAGAGTGTTAAGTGAGAAGTAGATATCAACAAATTATGTGGGATCATTTCTCTCAAGACGATCGCTTTAATGCATAGATCACCACTTTTATGGGACCCTGGAATTTTACATGATTTATGGCATTGTATAGATCAAGGCTTTTGATGTGTGTTTGTAGAGTGTTAAGTGAGAAGCATAATTCGAATAATTTGGAAACCAAACTGTCTGTCTAGTCAAATCATATATGTCTTTGATCTCTCACCATGTCTCCATATATAATATCATCTGAGCTAATGAGAGAGCACCAGTTAGTTATCTGAGCGAATGAGAGAGCACCAGGGTTAGAGAATCAATCATATTTTTGAGACTTCTTCTATTTATGTTTTATCGGCATTATTACCATTGCAGCATAATTGGAAGATAGGTGAAATTATAATTTTAAATAGACAAACAACTTTGTAAAGATTTTAATCCTACATGAACAATGCTTGGTTTCCACACAAAACCCTATTTGACATAGGTGTTAGGTGCAGATTGTGAAGATTTACGACATCGTCAATAGGTCACCACAAATTAAGTAGTTGTGATAGTCTATAGATCTTAACATGTCAAATATATACCTCTGGATAGGGAAGTTTCATCCTTTATTAATAATCACTTACTCCTACTTTGTGTGTGAGCGAGTAAGTGATCACTTACTCCTACTTTGTATAATAAGAATGATCTTACTCCTAATTTGTGTCTGTGAGAGAGATAAGGGTTGTGTTAGTGGTAGGGGAAGACCTGTGTGTGTTAGGGGAAGTAGGAGTAAGGGGTGTTAGTGGGTTTGGGGTGGTTAGGGGATTGGGGGATTAGATTAATGTTGGGTTCTTTAGGTGTTGTAGAGGGCATGTATTAGGCGGTTTGGGGTGCTAGGAGCATATGTAATAATAACACCCATGTTTTTTTGTTCACTAGAATGAGTACGTTATATTTAATATTATAAAAATATTGTTTGGTTTGGTGATGATAGCATTAAAAGGTTGGGGGGGGGTTAAGGGATTAGAAATAGAATGATAGGGGGTTGTTAATGGGTTAGAGGTAGAGAAATAGGGGGGTATTAGGATATTGCAAGTAATTGGAGCAGGTGAGAAAGAGAGTTATAGATGGGGTTACTAAGGGTTAGGGAGAGGAGGGGAGAGAGAGAGGGGGTGTCAGAGATAGGTATAGGTTGAGGAGTAGGGGATAAAGAGAGAGTGAGAAATGGGGTTATTAAGAGTTAATGGCGGGAAGATAGGGGGGAAAGAGAGAGAGAGAGAAATTGGGGGATGGTAAGGGGTTATAGGTAGAGATAGAGAGGGTGTGTTAAGGGATTATGGGTAGAGGTAAAGAGAGAGCGGGGAGAGGGTGTCAGGGGTATATGTAGTTGAAGGGCTAGGGGAGTGAGAGAGCGGGTTAGTAATATTTGGAGAGAGAGAACCAATGGAGAGATGGCATGTTAGGGAGTTAGGGAATAGACAAGGTGTGAAGCTATATGGAATTTTGACAACAATATTCCATGGAGCAGTTGTGTGGCGACTTCTTCTTCTGGCGAGTTGTATGTGTTTAGTGGAAAACATGGGATGAAGTTTGATCATGAGAACAACGGTTGGAATCTTATGGCTTATTTTTTGGAACGTATACACTTCTTCATGTCTGCTACATAGTGGCGCGACTTGATTTTTGTAAGAACATATGATATCATCTCCAAGAAGAACATCTCTTATCTTTTTAACCCATAAAACATTCAGTGGATTAAAGTTACCGGTGATGGCGGTGATGGGGAACCCACTGCGGGTGTGAACTTATTAGCAACAACCGTGGATATTTGAAAATGATTAGTTGTCCAATTTCTATGTAGTTATTTCTTCTATCATTTAAATTTTTCTCTCCCAACTTCTAAGTTTAGGTTGCATTTGTGTCATCAATGATTTTTAATATAATGAAATATCATACATTTATGTGTCTTGGATGTTGTATTTAACCTAATTTATTGGATGTTGTACTTAAGCTAATTCATTATTAATACTCTGCAAACTCCTTTATCGTATTTGTTCGTCGTGTGTTTCATGTTAATACTGTCATTAATAAATATGTAAAATAAAAGAAGGTTACCATAAATTGCAGAAAGTTAGCAAGTTGGTGATGGGAAAAGAAAGACAATTAGGCTTCATTTCTAAACTTTTGTTTTCTTATCTATCACACTGCCTCACTAGTTCCTAGATTAGTTAAGATAGTATACCCAATACCATAGAAGCTCTAATAAAATTATTTTAGAAATCTAGCTAAGCATGAACTAGATAGATCAACGTCCCATTGAATTTAGATGAATAAATTAGAACTCATTGGAACTAGATAGATAAGGTTTACAACAAATTTATGTTGATTATTAAATTTATTGAGTAAAAAGATTGGCATTGATTTATAATAATTACTAAATTTTACTATGTACATATGTATGTATAGAGATTGAGATCCAAATTTTCGTAGTTATTGTTAGTTTTTATACTTTAATACAAATTGATTAGTATCTTTATCTAAAATAATAAGAAGAACATCAAGATATATAAGATACACAAGACACAAATATTTTCATCGGGGAAACCATAAACGAGAAAACCCCGCAAACATCCTCAAAATAGTTCCGTCACTAATACAATATCATAATATGGAAAAACCCGAGAATAAGAAGTCTTCTGGAGCTCTCTCTCTTTCTCCTTCAGTAAACTTGTCCTCTCTCACACTAATGCAAACTTGAGAGTGAGTGAGTGTGTGTCAAATGAGGGAGGGTGCCCCCCTATTCATATTGTTCATTTTTTTAACTCACTTAACTAACTAGGTCAGCCAGGTTACCTAATTAGGATCGACCTAGCTAGGAAGAATTCAAAATACATTTCCTTTATTTATTCTGGGGACTATTGCCCAAACTTACAGTGGAGGTTTTACCTCAATGGCCTATCATAATAATGACATCTCAAATGGAGGGAAAAAATCTCGAACGGGGGTACAACAATATAAAATAATAATATAAAGTAGAATATATTATGAAGTTACAATTACAACAACACTCCCTCTTAACTAGGAAGGTATTCTCTCGTAATGTCATCAACACTCTGGCCACGTCATCATCCTTGAATTATCATCATCATTGTTGGTGTAGTCCTCATCTTGTCGATCATTTATTAGTGACATTTTTCAAACCTATCCATCATAAGAAGTTTCTACTGATCCAACAATGTTTCATGATGGGTGTAGGCCTATTCCTCATCTAGGTCTTCATCATATCCATGAGAAAGCCATCATGTAGGTATAGTTCAGGACTATACATTACATTTCCAATGTAATCACCTGTGGCTCCTACCATCCTCTTGTCATATCCATATCATCTCATCATCGCACACAAAGAGAATCCTAGATGCATACCTCATGTCCAATAGAATACTTGTGTTCGACTAGCATGGGAGCATTCCATGACACATTACATCCTAAGGAATTCCTATGTCTTCCACCATGCAATAATTTCCTAGGAGCACACCAAGTGTATCATGTCTCTTAATGGTCATCCCATGTTCTACTATCATAGGAGAACGCTCGACACATTACGTCCCAAGGACTACCTGTGTCTACTACTATGCGACAATCACCTGGGTGCACACCAAGTGTCTTGTAACTGGTGGAATTCTCATCATCTCTAGCATGGGAGCATACAAGGACACATTATGTCCCAAGGACTACTTACTTCTACCACCATGTGAGATATGTCTCCAGCATAGGATAATGCTAGGAGCACACCAATTTCATTATGTCCCAAGGACCAACTTCGTCTACCACCATGGAAGAAATCACTCTAGTGCATATGTATCTTTTGGCCTTTTGTCATCTATAGAGTCGGATCATGCCAAGACGGATTAAGTCCCAAGAACCACCTGTGTCTTCGACCATGTGAGAACTCGTCACTATCTCTTTTTAGGGACCTCAATATAGATGACACCAAGTCTCTCTCTTAAGTATTCAAACTTCACTCTAGCTAACTACTTAGTCAATACATCGGCTATTTGCTCGTCTCTCACCATATACTAGAGCTTCATTTTTCCTCTCAGCACCATACACCAGATAAAGTGATACTTGATCTCAATGTTCTTTGACTTGTCATGCAACAACAGGTTCCCCGACAACTTCACACAACTTTGTTTGTCACAAAAGATACAAGTCGCCTCTAACTCGAGATAAAAAGATCAGACAGTAGATTTTGAATCCATACTACCTAAAAATTGGCCAAAAAGGGTGCAACATACTCTTCTTCGTCAGTGTTCAATGCCACATAGGACTACTTCCTTCTAAACCAAAAGATCATACTAGATCCCAAACTACAGCAGCATCCTAAAGTACTCTTCCTATCATTGGTGTTTCCTTCCCAATCTGAATCAACATTATCATTTAGATATTATCTTTTTATTTGCATCATACTTGAGCCCATACTCAACTATACCTTTCAGGTACCTCGATACATTCTTTGCAACAATTAGGTGAACATGTATCGAATCCATTAAGAACTAGCTCACGGTATTCACAGTAAAGCATATGTATGGCCTCATGTTCTTCAAGTACATAAATGAACCAATCATCCATCGATACATCATGGCATCAATTGATTCATATGAAGCATCACACATTAGCTTCAAGTTCGATTCCATAGGTGTGGCCATTTCCTTATGGTCCAGCATTCTGAATCTCTTCAGAATCTCCATGGCATACTTTCCTTCACCAAGGAAAATCCCATATACACTCTGCCACACCTCCATTCCTAATAAGTAATGCATCATCCCTAGGTCTTTCATCAGTGGTAAGCCAACTCTTTTCATCTGCAATGAGCTCATTCTCACTTGTTAGAAACAAGTCATCTACATATAGTAGGAGTATCATTGGTCTTCTGTATTGAAGCTTGAATTAAAGGTTGGTGTCTTCTTTACTCTTCGCAAAGTTTAAGATCATCAAGAATTTTTCCATCTTGTCATACCATGTCAATATTCTTGAACTCTGAGATCTTCTATAGTCATTCCCTCTGAAGCGGAGCACCATACTCCCTCTGCATTTTTACTCTATGTATCAGAACATTTTGTACTGGAGTGAAAAGTTGCTTCCTCTGATACCGATATTATATGTATCCATATATGTCATCTTTAATGGTCACTGGATACCAATATCCTCCATATTTAACTTTGTTGAAAGTTCCTCTTGCACCCATATGTCAACTTGTCATCCTCTGTAGGATTTCACCTTCAACCTTGTAGCAAAGGTTGATATCTACATCACTCTAGGAGATCTTCAAGCTCCTTATATAACTATATGTGTTATCCCATGGGTTCCATAAGAGGTCATAGAAATAATTTTTGGGCACATGTGGTTCTCTTCTTGATATGCACTTCTACTTTACTGGAGAAGTGTGTTTGGTCAACGAAGCAAGTCTCGCCATAATATACTCCCTCTTTCGGAGAGAAACCACGAACCTTGCTTTGTACTTCTTGATGCTTCCATATGCTACATACTTTATCTTGTAGATGGACTATGGATTTCCCTCCAGGTCTTGGAACCGTATATTGGACATCATTCTCCATGATCAACTGATACTTTTTTATCATAGTATCATTCCATGTCTTATCGGTTGCTTCTTCAAAAATTGGAAGGGTCTCTATAAATGATGTCACTCAATAGTGACACATAACTAGAGTGTGTTTGAGGCCTCTTACTTTATTTGGAAGTCTCATCATACTTTTCTTCATCTTGCATGATATCTCATGCCCAATATGGTATTCATCTCTCGAGGTGAATCTACCGCTCTTTGTGGCTGAGGTCATATCATGATTCTTATATTCTTCTTAATATCTTTCCTCTGTCACAGTGTGTCTGACCCTTGGAGCTTCAGGTTCCCCTTTGTGTATGTTTTTGGAGTGAATCATCGTCACGTGTTCTTTGGAACAAGTCTCATCCTTATTTTCTTGTAGGTGATTGTACACGATATTCCCTATAAGTCAATATAAGTCAAATTCATTTTCATGATTAGAAACATTTCATATATTAATAATAACAAATTCCTATGCATAAAGATATATGTCACACAGTCATGCAACTATATTAGCCAATTCTACAACATTCCTCCATATTCTGATGTATTTGTAACTTTGGAAGATATTCTAATGTATATTGTAATTGTATGTTGTTGTACCCCCATTGTATGTGTTTTCCTCCTTGCAGGATGTCTTTATTGTGTCTATACCTTGAGGTACAACCTCCGTTGTAACTCAGGGAAATAGTCCCCAACATTACATCATGTAATGTGTATTTGGATTCTCTCTAGGAGAATTCCATGCTATTAGTGAAATGGGTCATCCCATTCATGTTAAAGTTCAGTCGCTTGATTAGTATAAATAGGGAGGACCCCTCCCTCATTTATACACACCTCACACTCACCCAATTTCACATGAGAGAGAGAGAGAGAGAGAGAGAGAGAGAGAGAGAGAGAGAGAGAGAGAGAGAGAGAGGATAGATAGATAGATGTTGAATACTTCTTATTACTGGGTTGATCATCTTATGAAACAGTCCTTGTGATTGTACTATTTTGAGGAAGTTTGTGTTGTTTTCTCCTTTATGGTTTCCCTGGTGAAAATATCTGTGTCTTGTGTATATGTTATATCTTATGCATATTGTTTTACTTTTTATTATTTCATACAAAGATCCTAATTAAGGTAATAATATCTATAAAAACTAACATGGTATCAGATCCTCTCTAAAAGAAGGAACTATGCAACTTTGAAAACTAGGGCTTCCTAGTTCAATGTGTTCTCTCCACAAATCATCACAAAAAGAGGGGTAGGCCAACTAGCCTTAGTAGGGAGCACATTTTGGTGGAAGTAGTTTCAAATTTGAAGAAGTTTCATTTTTTACCATCTCACTAGTGTCGAGAGGAACCAGGGTACTAAGTTTCGAATGCTTCCAACCTTAGTCTTCAGAAAGTGACCTTGCTAAATAGATCACCTCAAGGAGGCGCATATTTCTGTCCAAATAGAATTCCTAGACTCCAAGTTTGGAAAATTAGGGTTTCTCTAACAAACCCTAGGTCATCCAACTACGAAACCAGGTTGAAAACCTAAAATCAATAAGATCTAAATATTTTATGTTTCTATTTGAGGTTCTCCTTTGAAAATATGACTCACCATACTCCTCTTGAGGAAAAAATTGGAAGGGATAATAACTTCTAGCATGGAAGTACAAAATATCACTGATCCTTGGAGAAAATGATTTGGATTAGTACATCACTGAAGAAGTTCCACTACCAGAGGGAGATGAGGCTAAGGATGCTCATAAGCGAATTATGGATAAGTCCAAGAGAACCATTGCATATTCTATTAAGGATCACCTCATCACCCATGCGTCTTCATTCAAAACACCAAAGGAAGTACATGATGCTTTGACAAAGATGTTTGAAGGAAAGAACATCTATCAGAAAATGTATTTGAGGAAAAATTTGAAGAATGTGAATATACAGAACTCTGAGACTATACAGTCTTACTTCACAAGGGTTTCTCAAATCAAAGAACAACTTGAAGCTATTGAATAGAATGTTGAAGAAGGAGAAATTGTAATGACTACCTTGAATGGTCTTCCTAGATCACGGGACTCATTCATTCAAGGAATTTGTGTAAGAAGGAGGTTGATCTCTTTCAACAGACTCCAAGAAGAAGCTCAAATCATGACAAGAGAAGAAAAGATGGGAGCAATTGAAGATCAAGCTCTAACAATTCACAACAGGAAGAACTTCAAGGAGAAGGAGAAGAAGGAGAAGTTTCACCACAAAAAGAAGAAGGACAAGAAACAAAAGAAGAACAAGAGAGATATTTCCAATGTTCGATGCTATACTTGTGATGAAAAGTGATACTTTGCAATAGATTGTCATATCAGGATAAGGAGACACCATGCTCATCTTGTCGAAGATGATGAACCAACAAACATAAGATTTAGAAGAGAGAAGGATGATTCAGATGAAGAGTATGTGTTAATATCGACACATACTAGAACTATCTCACGTGGAAGCAATGATTGGCTTGTGGATAGTGGAGCTTTGAAACACATGAATGGATACAAGGAATCATTAGTCAATATGTCTAAACATGAGTCACCTCACATGGTGAAACTTGGGGATGATTACCAATACCCCATAAAAGGGAGTGGAGAAGATTCATACAAGCTTGACTCCAAGAAATCCTTAAATATGAAGGATGTGCTATATGTTCCAAGATTGAAGAAGAATATTCTCTCCATATTTGCACTATATTCAAAGTGTATGAGAGTTTCATCTATTGATGGCCAAGTTCTGATGTGTCCCAGAGGGAAGACAATAGAGGATGCAACGGTGATTGGAGAAGAAGAAAGAGGCTTGTACAAGCTAAAGGGACATCCTAAACAAGAACTTGTTCATGAGTCAATTGAACCAAGCGAATTGTGGCATAGAAGGATTGCACATGTGCACTATAGAGCACTACCGATTTCAAGCAAAGGATTATCTGGACTACTAGATATCTAAGCAAAGCATGAAGGCATTTGCAAAGTATGTGCACAAGGAAAGAATGTGAAAAATACATATCCCAGTAGTGAGAGCAAGGCTAAAGGAATACTGGAGATAGTACACTCGTATGTATGTGGACCCATGTCTTTGAGATCATTAAGCGAGTATGTGTACTATGTTTCCTTTGTTATGATTATTAATATTCCCTTTTTCATACTTTCTAATAGATTAATTAGCCTAAATTAGGAACCTTAATTAATTAATTGGGTCCACTTGGCCTAATGGGGACACATGTACCAGTCACTAGAGTGTAGGGAACACTACTAGAGGTTAACTGCCACTTAATGCATGTGCATGCATCATTTTAGGTGCCTCCTAGACCAATCCCTACATTTTAGGAGCCATTGGGAGTCCTAGCACCAACCTAATTCAGTCAGTTGGTGTTGTTGGAAAATATGACAATGACAATAGAAGTAGTTGATGTTGTCATTGATGGCAACTAGATTGATGACAGAGGAGGTCATAGAGGCAGCAAGCAGAGTACAAAGAGAGCATGCTTTTCACACAAAAGCAGGACTAAGAGGCATCCTGCACAGAGGCAGCACAGAGCACACACACATATCAAGGATCAAAGATCAAAGAGTAGTGGGAGGTGCTGAGGTTCAGACCAAATAGAATCACATAGAGGCAGTGCACAGAGACACGCGCGCGCACAGATTTTTGCCCTTCTCGGTCAAGTGTTTTTTTGTTTTACTCCAATGGCTATTATTGAATCGAAGGGCTGCTAAGTATTTCTGAGTCCACAACCAATATCGATCAACAGTTTGAGAATTTCTTTAGTCACGGGAAGTTAAATAGTGTAGTAACTGTTTCTTGATGGGAATTTGAAGAGCCGGGAAGTGGAAGCACTCTAAGCTGAGAGTATATATGCGCAAGAGGAGAACAAAGGTGTCGTTGTTGCAATGAAATATAAAACTCTACAAGTGCGAATAGGAAGAAGGGAGACGGAGCAGAGCGTAGAGGATGAGAAATAAGGAAGAATGAAAGAGGAGTCGAGTAAATGAAGCAAAGAAAAAGTGATGAGCAGCAGAAGTAAAGCAGAAAAGGCAGAGACTAAGACAGAGTGAGGAAGCAGAAATGAGATGAGCAGAAGAAGAGAAGCAGAAGATCATAAAGCATGCAAAGGCTAAGGATGAGCAAACATAGAAAAATACCAGAACAGAGTTGATATGGTAAGCACTGATATATCTGTGTAATTGTAATGAGTTGATTCAGAATTATTCTAGCAAATAAGGGAGGTAGGGAGGTGCTAGGGGAGACCTTATGTCTCTGTTTGCAAGTGGGTACTTGTAGAAATTGAAGGTTGGTGCCTTCACCCAGTTGGTGCTGGGTTACAGTGAGAGTTGGTGCTCTCAGCAAGTAGGTGCTTGCATTCAGAGGTTGTAGCCTCCTGATTTGGTGCTCAAAATAAAGAAGAGATGTAAGAAGTTGCAGCTTGCTTGACATCCTAAGAAGAAGAGGTTTTTCCCTTTATGGGTTTCCTCAGGAAAATATGTGTCTCTGTCTATTATATGTGATTGTGTGATGAATGTTTTCTCTCTGTTTCCATTTCTACTGCAAGTATACATTTGTCAAGTAAAGAATGACAACAGAAGTTTCTCTATCATATTTATCATCACAAAGACTCAAAAGAAAAAGAACATAAAGAAGTGTAAAATTGATTAA
>LPNX010405118.1:13176-51515 GCA_001517045.1 Pseudotsuga menziesii
TAAAAGATGCCAAACTTTAGACATACAGATTAAAATTTGAACAGCTTAAGATGAATGAAGATGAGACTGTTAGTAAGTATTTTTTAAGAGTTGAAGAGCATGTGAATGCCATGAAGGGTCTTGGTGAAAAGGTTGATGAAGCCCCCTTGGTTCAGAAAATATTAAGATCTATGTTAGATAAATTTAATCCCAAAGTCTCTGCAATTGAAGAAATGAATGATTTGAAAAGTCTATCAATTGATCAACTTCTAGGAACTCTAATTGCCTATGAAATGAGGATTAGTAAAGATGAACCTACCACTAGAGAAGCTTCATTTAAAGCAGACAAGAATACTGATTCGGGAATGGATGACGTTGAGGAAAAATTTGTAAGGAGGTTGAAGACTGGATCTGGAAAGTATAAAGGCAGGCTGCCATTTAAATGTTTCAATTGTGGTAAGGTCGGACATTTTGCATCTAAATGCCCTTATAAGGAAAAATAACATAATCCTGTTGATAAAGAAAAACACACATTTAAGAGATACAATAAAAATAATAATTACAGGAAGAAAAGCTTGTGTGCAAATGATAGTGATTCCTCAGATGTCACGGATAGCGAGTCATCTTGTGAAGAGAAGCTGAATAATTTTACTCTTATGGCTTTTGAAAAATAATATGTTGACAACGATTTGAATGATGAAGAAGTTGAAGTTGATATGGAAGGTGAACTAATCAGTGCTCTGGAAGAAACTGACAGACTCAGACTAAAGAAGAGAAAACAAAAGAAATTACTGATACAGTATGAACAGATTGTTAAAGAACCAAGTGCTGACTTTACTTTGTTAAAAGTAGAACTGGAAGAAGAAAAGAAAATAGCAGACATTCCCAGACAATAGTTGACTGAAAGTAAGACAAGGTGTGAAGCATTAGAGATAGAAGTGGTGATTGCCAGAAAAGAATTAGAGAAATTTCAAGCTCTGTATCTTCAGAATATCTCAAGCATTAAAGCTTCAGAAGAGCTGAACAACATTTTGAACAAGCAAAGATCTCCTTTAATTAAAACTGGCCTAGGATATGAAAAAGGGGCAAGTAGCAGTCAATCAGAGAATATTGAACAGACTAATATGATTAACTTCCAAAGCAGCAAGCAATCAGAATTCACAAATCCTGCAATCTCCATCAAAGCTGGAGCAAATAGAAATGACAAATTAATTACTAGCAAAAAGAATGTAGCTACAGGAACAGACGACAATACTCTGCACGTAAGGAATAATGAAGAAGATTTAAGCATTAGAATTGAGAATTCTGATCAGCTATATCAATCAAGTTCTTCTAATGGGCAAGGTCATCAAAAGACAAGTCAATCGATTTCAAGAAGGCAGCGAATGTTCAGGTATCATAATTTTTTCTACGGCTACTGTTTCTGTTGTTTTAACCTTGGTCATAAAGCTGCAAATTGTGACTTTAATTTTAAAAGCATGCGACAAAGAATATCTAGAACTAATCAAATGATGCATCATGGAGTGGGACAGTCCTTGAGAAAACAAGATCATTATATTATTGCACCTTCAAACAAAAGGGGAATTCATGATAGAAATGTCAATCCTTTTGATCTTCTGTACAATGAACCCAAATGTTATATTTGTCATAATTATGGACACAGGGCTTCAGAATGTCATTTGAAGAACCACACGACAGATTCAAAAGTAACTCGTTCAGTTGAACCGGAAAAAGTATGGAGGAAGAAAAAAGATAACCAGTGTGGTTTAGTACTTTCTGCCAAAAGGCAAAAAGACCCCTGGTATATTGACAGTGGATGCTCCAAACACATGTATGGGAACAAAAATAAATTTATGTCTCTAACAGAACACAAATCAGGAAATGTAACATTTGGAAATGATGCTCCAGGAAAAATCAAAGGCAAAGGAATGGTGAGTCTGAGCAATGGCAAAGGAAAAGCTCAAGATGTATTGTTTGTAGATGGTTTGAAGCATAACCTTCTCAGTGTAAGTCAGATGTGTGACCGAGGATGTAAAGTTGTTTTCACTTCCAAAGATTGCAAAATAAAGGTAGCATCTTCAGGACAATTGGTAGCCAAAGGCATAAGAACAGAAAACAATGTCTATGTCTTGAAAGAAGAAAATGAGGAATGTCATCTAAGCAAGTATGATGAGAGCTGGCTGTGGCATAGAAGACTTGGACATTTAAATTTTGATCGTCTAATCAAGCTTAGAAACAATGGTGCAGTGAAATATTTCCCAAATATATCAAAACCGTATGATGTTGTTTGTAAACCTTGCCAAATGGGAAAACTGACTAGAACACACTTCAAATCCAAGAGTTTTCCATCTTCAGATAAACCTCTTCAGTTAGTACATATGGATCTGTGTGGACCTTCAAGGAAGGAAGGTACGGGAAAAGAGAATTAATTTATGTTAGTTATTGATGACTATTCTAGACTTACTTGGGTTGCTTTTCTAAAAGAAAAATCTGAAGCTTTTGAAAAGTTCAAAAGATTTAAAGCTCTGACAGAGAACCAAACAGGAAAAAGAATAAAGACTGTTAGATCAGATAGAGGTGGAGAATTTTGGTCAAATGATTTTAAATAATTCTGTGATGATCATGGCATCAAAAGACAGTATACAATTCCAGGGACCCCACAGCAAAATGGAGTGGTTGAGAGACAGAATAGAATAGTTCAGCAAATGGCAAGATCAATGATGAAAGACAACAATATATCTCAAGGTTTTTGGGTAGAAGTAATTCACACAGCTGTACATATTCTTAATAAAGCGCATTTAAGGCCAAACAGTGATAAAACACCTTATGAGTTGTGGTTCGGAAGACCTGCTTCAATCAAACATTTTAAAGTCTTTGGAAGCAAATGTTATATCAAAAACAATGATGAGCACCTTGGCAAATATGATGACAGGGATGATGAAGGAATATTTCTAGGATACGCTACAAATAGCAAAGGATACAGATGTTATAATAAGCGGTTGAATAAAATGGTTGACTGCATTGATATTAAGGTGGATGAAGGGAGTCATGTAAAAGATACTCAACTAGACAATGATGAATCATGTATAGAGGATACAACTGAAGATGAACAAGAACAGGTCCAAGAATCAGAAAGAGAAGAATCTAAATCAGAGAATGAAGAGGCAGATCCTCAACAGCAATCCATAAAACCTCCTCCTAGAATTATTCAAAAAAATCACCCAGAACGTCAGATTATTGGGGATCAAAATAAGGGTGTTCAGACAAGAAGAAAACTCCTCAAAGATTCAGAACAGTCACACATTGCTTTTCTATCCATGATTGAACCAAATTTTTTTAATGAATCCAGTAAAGATAAAGATTGGATAGCTGCTATGAATGAAGAGCTTGATCAGATTGAAAAGAACAATACTTGGGAACTTGTTCCTCGACCAACAGATAAAAATGTGATCGGTTCCAAATGGGTGTTTAAAAATAAGCTGAACGAACAGGGACAAATTGTGAGGAATAAAGCTAGATTGGTTTGCAAGGGATATGCTCAAGTTGAAGGACAAGATTTTGACGAAACATTTGCACCAGTGGCAAGAATGGAAGCTATTAGAATGTTTCTTGCTTATGCCTATCACAAGAATTTCAAAGTTTATCAGATGGATGTCAAATCAGCTTTTCTAAATGGAGACCTAGAAGAAGAAATTTACATGAACCAACCTGAAGGATTTTCATTAACAGACAATCCTGATTATGTCTGTAAACTGAAAAAGGATTTATATGGATTGAAACAAGCACCAAGAGCATGGTACTACATACTAGACAAATATTTGCAAGACAAAGGATTCAGGAAAGGCACTGCTGATAGTAGCTTGTACATCAAAACAGAAGGTGATGACTTACTAGTTGTTCTGGTTTATGTTGATGACATTATTTTTGGATGTACTAATAATGCTTCTGTTCAATGGTTTTGTAATTCAATGCAATCTGAGTTTGAAATGTCTATGATTGGAGAATTGTCATACTTTATTGGGATTCAAATTATTCATAAATCTGAAGGCCTATTCCTCTCTCAAGAGAAATATTTGAAGGAGATATTGAAAAAATTCCAAATGGAGGATTCTTCCCCTATTAGTACTCCTATGATTGTTGGCTGCAAGCTTAGCAAAGATGATATCTCACCTGATGTTGATCAAAGAACATACAGGTCAATGATAGGCAATCTTCTGTATATTACAGCAACTCATCCTGATATCATGCATGATGTTGGAATGGTCGGAAGATTTCAGTCTGCCCCAAAACAGAGTCACTTGGTAGCTGTGAAAAGAATTTTCAAATATTTCAAAGGCACAATGACTTATGGTCTCTGGTATCCTAGGACTCGTAATTTTCAGTTAATGGCTTATTCAGATGCTGATTGGGCAAATTGTGTGGATGAAAGAAAGAGCACAAGTGGAGGTGCATTTTTCTTAGGAGAATCATTAGTAGCATGGATGAGTAAAAAGCAAGGATCCATCTCTCTATCTACTACTGAGGCTGAATACATAGCCGCTGCAACTTGTTGTACACAGGTACTTTGGATGATACAAACTCTTGCAGATTTGGAGGTGAAATACACTGAACCTACTCCTATTTACTGTGATAACACTAGTGCCATTAGTGTATCCAAGAATCCCATGCTTCATTCCAAGACTAAGCATATACCGATTAAGTATCATTTTCTGAGGGAACAAGTCACAAACAGAGTAGTTCAATTGAATTTTGTTTCCTCTACGGAACAGGCAGCTGATATATTTACCAAACCCCTACCCAAGGCACAGTTTGAATATCTCTGGCAGAAGTTGGGTGTCCTACCTTCTTCTAACTGACCTCCTCACCTTAATAGGGGGAGTTTGTGCTTATTGTAGATCTGATATGCGGTTGTGGTGGTTTCAGATTGGTTTTCCTCATGATCATATTTTTGAGTTTATCTTCATAGGGGGAGCTGTTTGCGATGTTTCTATCTTTGACATTGATGTCAAAGGGGGAGAAGTTATGCAGGTTGACAAAGTCAAGCAGGAAGTTGTTTTAAGGCTAGTTCAAGGTTGCCATCAATGCCAAAGGGGGAGATTGTTGGAAAATATGACAGTGACAATAGAAGTAGTTGATGTTGTCATTGATGGCAACTAGATTGATGACAGAGGAGGTCACAGAGGCAGCAAGCAGAGTACAAAGAGAGCATGCTTTTCACGCAAAAGCAGGACTAAGAGGCATCCTGCACAGAGGCAACACAGAGCACACACACAGATCAAGGATCAAATATCAAAGAGTAGTGGGAGGTGCTGAGGTTCAGACCAAATAGAATCACATAGAGGCAGTGCACAGAGACATGCACGCGCACAGATTTTTGCCCTTCTCGGTCAAGTGTTTTTTTGTTTTACTCCAACGGCTATTATTGAATCGAAGGGCTGCTGAGTATTTCTGAGTCCACAACCAATAGCAATCAATAGTTTGAGAATTTCTTCAGTCACGGGAAGTTAAATAGTGTAGTAACTGTTTCTTGATGGGAATTTGAAGAGCCAGGAAGTGGAAGCACTCTAAGCTGAGAGTATATATGCGCAAGAGGAGAACAAAGGTGTCGTTGTTGCAATGAAATATAAAACTATACAAGTGCGAATAGGAAGAAGGGAGACGGAGCAGAGCATAGAGGATGATAAATAAGGAAGAATGAAAGAGGAGTCGAGTAAATGAAACAAAGAAAAAGTGATGAGCAACAGAAGTGAAGCAGAAAAGGAAGAAACTAAGACAGAGCGAGGAAGCAGAAATGAGATGAGCAGAAGAAGAGAAGCAAAAGATCATAAAGCATGCAAAGGCTAAGGATGAGCAAACAGAGAAAAATACCAGAACAGAGTTGATACGGTAAGCACTGATATATCTGTGTAATTGTAATGAGTTGATTCAGAATTATTCTAGCAAATAAGGGAGGTAGGGAGGTGCTAGGGGAGACCTTATGTCTCTGTCTGCAAGTGGGTTCTTGTAGAAATTGAAGGTTGGTGCCTTCACCTAGTTGGTGCTGGGTTACAGTGAGATTTGGTGCTCTCAGCAAGTAGGTTCTTGCATTCAGAGGTTGTAGCCTCCTGAGTTGGTGCTCAAAATAAAGAAGAGATGTAAGAAGTTGCAGCTTGCTTGACATCCTAAGAAGAAGAGGTTTTTCCCTTTATGGGTTTCCTCAGGAAAATATGTGTCTCTATCTATTATATGTGATTGTGTGATGAATGTTTTCTCTATGTTTCCATTTCTACTGCAAGTATAAATTTGTCAAGTAAAGAATGACAACAGAAGTTTCTCTATCATATTTATCATCACAAAGACTCAAAAGAAAAAGAACATAAAGAAGTGTAAAATTGATTAAGCTTGAAATAACTGATCCCCCCCCCCTTCTTAGTTATTTAGATACTTTCATTAGGTGTTAGTACTACTTAGTCTTAGTTAGCTTCCAGTTACATTCAGTTACTTAATAGTCAGTTAGGATAGCGCTACGAATGCATGGATAATGCATGGTTGCATGGGGAGGAGGACTTTTCCTACCTACCACACTTAGTTCCACTGAGTTAACTAGCCATCAGTGGTTGTTTGAGTTATTAGTCATCAAGGAGTTGTCTATTTGGACTCCGATATTGATTGGGAGACCTTGAGTTAGAGATTCAGTTAGATACAGTCATATCCACTTGGAGGATTCGAATTCATATCCCATGCATTCGAATTCTACCTATGTAAACTATTCTAACACCGGATCATTATTAATTATGAACGATACT
Source organism: Pseudotsuga menziesii (assembly GCA_001517045.1). Lineage (NCBI taxonomy): Eukaryota > Viridiplantae > Streptophyta > Pinopsida > Pinales > Pinaceae > Pseudotsuga > Pseudotsuga menziesii. The sequence goes on from LPNX010405118.1 coordinate 19,941, forward strand.
ATAAATTCCTGAGAAATACTTGTATGTTTCCTGTGTGGTTTGTTTTTCTTAGTTTGTATATTCATTCTCCATTCAATTTCTAAAAACATTATTATAAATCTCTTCTTGAAGATCTAAATGGAATTCAAATTCTAATATGGTATGAGATCCTTCTCATACAGGTTTCATGCTTGTTTCTCCACATCGAACATCAGAAGCAGCTGGGTTTCCACAGAAGTCCCCTATGAAAATTTGTTATCTCTGGATTCATTCAGAGCAGCGGAGAGGGTGTGACGGACCCTGAAAAACATGTTCATGTCGAGAGGAAAAGCATGATTCTAATAGTTCATATGTTTAGTTTTATTGCAGTGAAATTGACAGGTACTACATAGCTTGTGAGAAGTATTTGCATTCTTCGAGCCAGAGCAATTATGAGTTCTCAAACTCCTGAACCACGAATCCTCACAACTTCCAATTACCTTGATTTGAGGATTGATATGCAGTTGGCCTTGTGTAAGAATGGCTACCATAGGATCATACATGGATGGGAGGCTGAGCCTGATCAGCCGGTAGAGTGAAACAAGATCCTAAACCATTGTGATGAAGCACTCGGGTACTTATGAAATTATATTTCTAGAGATATCCTCTTTCATCTAGAAGGATTGAGGAATTCTAGAGAATAATGGGAGAAGATTGATATCTTGTTTAAAAAACAAGATGAGCTTCAGGGACACATTCTGGAGAATGAGTTGGTATATTTACATCCCAATAGTTTCGATACTATTGAGCAATTCTTCTCTAAATTCAAGTCTCTAGTGCTCCAATGTAGACAGTGTGTGATAGAGCGAAATGATGAGCAGAATGTCCTTTCCATACTCAGCAAACTAGGAACTTAGTACTCTATATATGTCTCTATGTTTCATTCCAAGCGGGAAAGCTTTCCTGATTGTAAACTTCTTTCTTTAGATTCTTTTTTTGAGTCCTTAATCAAGGAGAAAAAAAATTGATTCGATTGGGAGTCATACAGACCTCCAAAGATCAATCTCTCTCAGTTACTGACTCTTCCAAAGCACAAGAATAGGGGAAATCAAAGAATAAGGAGCCAGAGGCAGCTGATTCAAAGCCTAAACAAAATCATCAAGCTTCCAAAAGGGCCTCCAGATTTATGAAGAAGAAGTTTGGGAAAACATTATGTCCCTATTGGGAAAAAAGTGTATCACCTTGAAGATCATTGTATGAGGAAGGAACTTGAAGAAATGTATGCTCTTCTCAAGCAACATAACATTTAAGGAGAAAAATAGTCTGATAATGGACATGAAAGATGTCATGCTTTGAAAGCAGGACCACCTCGGCCTACAGCCTATTTGATTGATTCTGGAGCCTCCAACCACATGGTTTCCTCCAACGATCTCTTCTTCTCTCTCGGTGTCAAAGAAGGACCCACTATTAACATGGAATATGATTCCCAAACACCAGCAACATGAAAGGGCACCATGAGAGAGAAGCATGGTGTGTTTAGAGATGTCCTATATGTGCCTTCTCTTGCAGCTAATATGTTGTCTGTTTATTAAATGACCCATACTAGCTCACCAAAGCAAGTATTGTTTGGAGATAACTCAGTAGAGATCACCAATATATCAACTGGGGAGATTGTAGTGAAAGTAATTGCTGATCATGCCTCCAAGGCATACTATTTCTCTCACTTCATGCCATTCTCAGTTCCAGCATCATCACAACTTCCATTCAAAGTTGATGAATGTATAAACATTCTTTCACTTCCTATTGCAGTTTCAGTTTCAAATCCTGACATTTCATATTCAGATTCAGAAGAGGAGTCATACCAGTCTCATCCAGACATTGAGCTTACAACTCAAAGGGATCTAGATCTAGATTCAACATCTACCGCATTCTAGTATCCTAGATGGTCTAAGAAACTCATAGAAGCAGCTGGAGATGGTGTTGGGGATCCAGATGAAAAAAGAAGAATGAGGTCTCAATATCAGAAGGAGAGTGTAGCACTATCTCACACATATCCTCTCCTTGCTGAGAGGTGTTTAATGATGCTTGGGATAGATCCTCAATCATTTAGGGAGGCTTTCCATGATCCTAGATGGAAGGAAGCCATGGATGAGGAGTTTGATTCGCTACATGACAACCACACTTGGGAACTTGTCCCCTTACCTCGAGGAAGGAAGCTGGTATAGTGAAAATGGATCTACGAAACCAAAATAGTTGCTAATGGAACCACAACCAAGTGCAAGGCTCGGTTGGTGGAAAAATGGTATTCTAAAGTCTAAGTCTTAGACTACAATGAGACATTCGCTCCAATAGCTAGAATGGACTCCATCAGGCTGGTATTGGCCATTGTTGCTTCCAAGAGATGGGAAGTACACCACATGGATGTAAAGAGTTCCTTCCTCCATGGTGATTTAGAGGAGGAGATCTACATGAAACAACCTAAGGGGTTTATTGATCATCCTTACTTAGTCTGTAGACTGAGGTAATCATTATATGGACTCAAACAAGCCCCAAGGGCATGGTACTCCAAGATGGATGCCTTCCTTATCTCTCAGAAGTTTGAAAGGTGCAAGTCTAATTGAAATGTCTACATGAAGAAGAAGGAGGGGTTCTTGATTCTAGTTGTATTGTATGTGGATGACTTGTTCATTACTAACAGCTCTGCTGTTGGATTGAGCGGCATCAAGTACGCTCTTAATAAAGCATTCACTATGACTTACTTAGGACTCTTAAGAAAGTTCATTGGTCTCAAAGTAAGTCAAAATAATTTGAGAATCATGATCTCACAGTCCAAGTATTCATCAGACATGCTTAAGAGGTTCCACATAGATGATTGCAAGGTATCCCCCTTCCCTTTCATTTCAGGGATCATCATTGAAGAAGGTGACTCCACACCTTTGGTAGACAACACTCTCTACAGACAGCTCATTGGTAGCCTTCTGTATCTCACTCATTTGAGACAAGACATATCCTATGCTATGAGTGCTACTGCTAGATATATGCAAGAGCCACATGATCTGCACTGGAAGGAAGCAAAGAGGATCTTGCACTATGTGCAAGGTACTATTGATTATGGGATCCACTATGCTACTGGAGCACAACTGGATCTCATGGGATTTACAGACTCAGACTGGGAAGGAGATGGAAATGATAGGAAATCCACCTCGTTTTTTGTATTCATGATTAGATCTGGGCCAATTTGTTGATCCAGCAAGAAGCAAGCAACCCTTGCACTTTCTTCAGTAGAAGCATAGTATTGGGGAGCTGTGAATGCAACTATTCAGGAAGTTTGGTTGCATGGCATCTTGACAGAGTTTGGGATTCAGACTTCATCTATAGTAGATATTTATTGTGACAAACAGATTACAATCAATATCTCCAATGATCTTGTTCAGAAGCAGAGCACAAATCAGATAGAGGTTCACATGCACTACATTCATGAGCTAGTGCATGACAGAACCATCACACTACACTACTGCCCAACAAAGGATCAGATTGTAGATATTTTTACCAAGTATTTTACTGAAAAGAGATTTACCTTTTTTAGGTCTCTTTTGGGCATTAAGGCTTGATTCCAAGTTCCTATTTTTTGAGGGTTTTTTTCCCAAGTGGTTTTCCTACCTCATTTGTATTATTTATCTTAGATTGTATATTGGGTGACCTATGGTCTTGTTACTAGGGCCCACAATTGTCCAATTTAGGATTCAGGGGGGGTGTTAAGATTATTAATGCTCCCTTGTTCATACTTTCTATTAGATTAATTATCGTAACTTAGGAACCTTAATTAATTAATTGGGTCCACTAGTATCATTGGGTCCACTTGGCCTAATGGGGACACATCTACCAGTCAATGGAGTGTGGAGAGCACTACTATAGGTTAACTGTCGCTTACCGCATGTGCATGCATCAGTTTGGGCGCCTCCTAGACCAATCCTTACTTTTTAGGAGCCACTGGGAGTCCCGACACCAACCTACTCCATTCAGTTGGTGTTAGTACTAGTTAGTCTTAGTTAGCCCACAGTTACATTCAGTTACTTCACAGTTAGTTAGGATAGCACTACCAATGCATGGATAATGCATGTTTGCATGAGGAGGAGCTCTTTTCCTACCTACCACACTCATTTGTACTGAGTTAACTAGCTGTCACTGGTTACTGGAGTTATTGGTCATCAGGGAGTTGTCTATTTGGACTCCAATATTTATTGGGAGACCTTGAGTTAGAGATTTAGTTACAGACAGTCATATCCTCTTGGAGGATTCGAATTCATATCCCATGGATTTGATTTCTACCTATGTAAACTATTGTAACAACGGATATTATTAATTGTGAATGATACTGTAAATTCTTGAGAAATACTTGTTCGTTTCCTATGTGATTTATTTTTCTTAGTTTATATATTCATTCTCCATTCAATTGCTGCAAACATTATTAGAACTCTCTGCTTGAAGATCTAAAAGGAATTCAAATTATAATATCCTTTATAGATGATTTCTCCCGTAAGACTTTGATATATTTTTTGAAAGGGAAAAATGAAGTTTTTAGTAAGTTCAAGGAATATAAAGCCTTACCTGAAAAACAAACCGATAGGAAGATCAAGTCTCTATGGTTAGATTATGATGAAGAATTCACCTAGGAAGAGTAGAGAATCCAGGATTGAGAGGGAGTTGTGATCCAGGAGGATCCAGGAAAGCAAAATTTTCAAAGTCCTCCAATCTCAACAAAACTAGCGTCAGATCGAAGGGCTCGTCCAGACAATTCCAACGACATTCGTTTCACATCAAATGGACTCCGTATGAGAAAGTTTCCGCGTTCTGTTCTATGAGGTCAACAGGCAAAATTGGCAAAAAGAGGTACCACATGGCACCACTGACAGGGTGACACATGGCATCCGTCCTATACAAACATGATGATGTGGCACCACTGACAGGGTGACACATGGCATCCATATAGTACGGATGGATGACGTGGCAGTTGTACGAACAGACAGGTGGCAGTACGGTCCAATCAAGATGTGACACGTGTCATGTATGGATGATGAGGTGGCAATCCAGTCAGCAGTACAAACCAATCAGGATGCAACACGTGTCATGTACGAATGATGAGGTGGAAATCCAATCAGCAATACGGACCAATCTGAATGCGACACGTGTCAGTATGGAGGTGACTACGCAACTTAGTTGGCAGTACGGCAGATGAGTTGGCAGCTGACTGGGCGTTGAGGTGGACCAATCTGGAACTGCCATGTGGAAGCACCGGATTGGCCAATATTGATTGAAGTTCACCAAAATGTTGCTGCTCCGCCGGTTTCGAACTCCTGACCTCCCTGTTGCTAGGGTTTTACCCCTAGCTTGTGCGAATGAGCACCTACTAAGGACAATGGATTCCTTAGTAGCAGTTCAATAATATGTGAATAAAAAGTGCTAAACAGAAATAAAAGCTAATCTAAACATGTTCGTGAAGCAAAAACAACAAAAAGTAAAGAATGATTTTTTATTGATTTGACCTCCAATGTGGAGGTTGGTGAAGCCCTTTGCGCTGGTCCAAGTAGGTGGCTCCGAGCTCCAAGCTGCTCCTTCTCTTTCTCCAATGGTGGAAATGGGCCAAAAGGGGCTCTCAATGGTGAAAGTAGCTCAATGGTGAGCTAGGGTTTCAAGAGCAATGTTGGCAGAGGCATGATACTTTTGACTGTGGATGTGAAATAAGGGGTTTCCATCACTTATTTATAGTTGGAAACCATGCGGTTTAGGTCAGCTGTTTAGGGTTTCAGCTGTTTAGGGTTTTTTCCTCCTTTTCCTCATTATTTTATATTTTTTCTTCCTTTTTGGAGATTTTTGCTTCTTTAGAGGAATTTTGGATATTTTTGGAGGAAAAAAGGGTTTTATAGCCTTTTGGAGGCATTTTAAGCCTTTTGGAGACTTTTTAGATGGTTTTATGGGTTTTTGATGAAAACATGGTAGGAAAATGGACAAATGAGCCATGTAATGGGGTAGATGAGGTAGTGAACCATTTTTGGGTGTTAACAGATTGCCCCCTAATGTGCGAGGGCAGGAGCTCATCGTATGGCCGATGGACATCATAAGTCATATATGTTTTTCCTGGGGTGTGGAGAAGAGAAGGAACCAACTAGAGCCCGAAACAACAATCCCGAACCAACTGCAAGGACTGAAAAGTACATAACCTCAATAATGGATGAGGAATCATCTGATCATATGGATGAGGCGGGCATTCCCATGCTCGTATCAAGATACATAAAAATAACTGTGAGGCCCGAAAAGAGGGACCTGTAGGATACATAGGAAACCACTGTGTATATCATGAGTGTCCAGAGGGGACACAAATATGGAACATACTGTTGGGCTGATCATGTCCGAGCTGAACAACTGATGCATTGGACTGACAGCAGTGCTACTGAATGTGGTACCAAAGGAACTGATGCGCTGCTAGATCAGAGTGACAAGGGTCACACTCGCAATGGTACACTGATCTGGAACAGACCTGGGTACTCAAGGAAGCATGGAACTGGATGGCTTCCGAATACAATTGCCAATGCAGCCCAGACATCCACGGGAACATATGACTGGGCGTTCCGAAGTGACTCACCAATGTGCTAGAGTCGGGGGACATCCGGGGTATTCGACCAAATAATGGAATGGATATACATCCTGCGCGATTCTCAATGATGCGATCAAGGTGCTGAAGTCAAGCATGTGAGAAACAACCATTCGGAGAGGCAATGATGACTCCTCCCAAAATGGTCTGTAGGAACTCACCACAGATGGTGATGGGTCCAAGGCGCAGGGGCCTCTAGGTCTAACCTCTGGAATAGAGGGGCTATCGTCGATAGAGGGAGACCTGCAACGATCAAGGAAATGATGTTTCCTTGACCGGAGCGCGAGGTGTAAAACCGAAATGTGATAGTACTGGTGGCAGGAGTGATAAACTAGGGGGGAAAACTGGGCAAGTAGAGTGGGTGGACTCAAACATCCTTTGTTTAGAGTATGAAGGCGGGGATGATCGGGTAGCGTATGAAACTGACTGGGGGTAAAGGGATCATAGCTATATAGGATCTGAGGGTGACTGGGCTGAGGGAAACTCAATCTGTGGTAAAATGGCAGGAGACTGCAGAATACTCTTGAACAAAGGCGACCTGATTAGGGGTGCTGCCGAGAGGATTGATCATAGCGCCAAGAGGCGTGGGGGGACTTCTTCATGGGTTGGGGAACTAGCAGAAGTGTGTATATGAAATGGTACTGTCGTGTGGATTTTACAAGCCCAGGATAGTTCATGCTTGTGGGTGCTTTCAATTTTAAGGAGTCTGAAAGCAATAAGAAGACTCTGAAGAAATGGAATGGTACTGTCGTGTGGATTTTACGAGCCCAGGACAGTTCATGCTCGTGGTTGCTTTCAATTTTAAGGAGTCTGAAAGAAATAAGAAGACTCTCAATAAATGGAATGGTACTCTCGTGTGGATTTTACGAGCCCAGGACAGTTCATGCTCGTGGTTGCTTTCAATTTTAAGGAGTCTGAAAGCAATAAGAAGACTCTGAAGTAATGGAAAGGCCAGGCAAGGAGGAAGTGTTCAATCAAGGGAACATTGGTGATGACCAAGAATGAGGGTGTGGGGGGAACACTGGTGGGCCTCCTTGCGGGGTGAATGAAATGGTGGCAAAATAATGAAACATCTGCAGTATGATAGGAGTGAATGGCTCGTGTAAAAAGTGTGGAACAATCCGATGGCGGCCGATGTGGCGCGCAAATCGAGGTAGCAAGGTGTAGGGACATAATGTTGAAATTGTACCAAGTGAGAGCGAGAAATGATCTCAAGCATCATCATGAGCTTGAAAAAATGAATCCGACGATATAAAGAGTGTTAAAAACGGAGAGAGGCTGAAGTGGCACGCAAACCGAGGCGACTAGCGGTGTCTAAAAAATGGGGAAAAAATGACATAGAGAAAATAATGCAATGAGGTGACCATCGTGATGGTCTCGTTGTGTTGATTCCAATGGTGGAAATGCTTCAGAAAACGGACTCCGTATGGGTTCAGAATGACCAAACAAGAGAAAAGTCAACGGACTATAAATAGTAAGTGGGCCCAACATGACATGTGTCATTTGACTAGTGGATTTTGACTCAGGATTACTGTGGACTAGAGCTTAGGTGTCATTTCTGGGTGATTGGACTGGTCGATTGCAGATTCGGGAGACACAGGTATTCCGTAAAACTAATACCTGCATGGTTTTTGGGTTTGGGGGGTGGGTAGTGGGTCCCAGGGGATGATTTGTATGGTCCACGTGGGTGGACCGCGGGTTTAGCGGGTGGTAACTGCGGTCTGAGACCGTGAGTTTGAGCCTGACACCCGTGGTTGGGGACCGCGGGTTCAGGCTGAACAGCCGCGGTTTCGGACCGCGGGTTTAGGCTGGACAGCCACAGTTTCGGACCGCGGGTTCAGGCTAGACAGCCGCGGTTTCGGACCACGGGTTTAGGATGGACAGCCACAGTTTTGGACCGCGGCTATAGGCCTAACAACCACGGTCGGAGACTATGGGGTTAGGCCTGACAGCCGCGATTAGGGGCCGAGCTGTTCGGTTTTTTTTTGGAGGAAGGGGGAGAGTCTATTTTGTGTGTCATGATTTTGATGAGTCTTCATTGTGTCATTGACAGGATGCCGCAGGTGACATGGAGAGAGTGGGAGATACCGGAGGAGACTATGGTCATCATCCGAGAGGACCGCCGGGTGCTGTCGATGCTGGGGCTGTTCGGACTGTTGAAGTTCGCATAGGTACCTATGATTCGGTCAACAGCATTGCTGCTGAACCGCCTGGTTGGTTTCCGGGAGCCAGACATCCTGGCATTCCGAGTGCAGGGTGAGAGGGTGGAATTCACTCTGACTGATGTGTACTTCTTGACGGGGCTGCCTTGTCTGGGCAGGGTGGCAGATACTCAGTCGCGGGTCTCTGCGGACATCGACATGGATGATATGCTGGAGCGATTTTGTGGGGGAGAGGATCGAGTGCATAGGAATGCACTCTTGGTGAGAGACTTACGGGAGCCAGCGGTGCGGGCGATGGCAGCATGTGTGGTGCGGGTCTTGGGATCCCAGTCACCTGAGAAGGTGTCTGGGGGCCAGATGCAGCTTGTGGAGCGGGTGCTGGGTGGTGTATATTATGCTTGGGGCTAGATGTTCCTGACATGTGTGCAGCGGCAGCTGACCGCAGCGAAGGAATCTGGCAAGGGGTTTTGCTATGGTTTGTTTTTATGCGCATTCTTCATGGAGAGAGTACCTACATTGCGGCCGCGGGTGCCGATCAGGGCAGGAGGCGTGCAGGAGCCATGGATGTTGCGGTGGGGGGAGATGATGTGCCGCCGTGGTGGTGGTGATGTTGGGAGATATTTTACCGAGGAGCTGTACCTGCAGTGGCTTCAGCTACCATTGACCCTAGATGACTATCCATATAGGGATATGGACTATACGGGAGATCCAGAGGCACCACTGCCACCGGGACAGGCATGGGGGCTAGATGGTACATATATTTTAGTTGCATTGTCAAGTTTTATGTATGATAGTCATTTGATATATTGTTACTGACAAATGGTTGATCTGCAGATGTGGGCCCGAGGCCGCCACCAGAGTATGTGGCGCGGAGAGGGATTGTGGTCGTTCCAGCTTTGCCTGGGCGGGGGGAGGTGCGTCGCCGAGATGCAGAGGGGACACTGGAGTCCGTACGGGTGCTTCTAGAGAGGTTGCTGGTGGGGGTGACTGATGAGGGGTGGCGAGATATTGATCCAGCCGTGATTCAGGAGTGCTTGAGGGCACCTCGGGATTTCAAATCGATCGTGATCTGGGTGGCCATATTGGCGGACAGGGCACAGGCACAGGAGCCCAGACGGGATGAGGACTCACCGGAGGAGGAGCGAGGAGAGGAGTCAGAGGCAGTGGACACTGACAGTGATGCAGGGTACAACTCTCATTAGGGAGTGCAGGGGACCCCCCCCGAGTTTTGTAGCTACGGCCTGTACCTTATGAGGCTTTAGGGATGTACATATATTTTTTGTATAGCTAAGTACAGGGGTACTCAGGACATGTATAGCTCATGTATTTTGTTGATATATATATCTATGCACATGGATGCACCCTTTTTATGATGTTGTATCATTTGTACGCACGTGGATGCGCTTGATGATGTGTTATATGTTTGTATTGCAAGTGGATGCAAGTAGTCTAGGATGTTGGGCACGTGGATGCCCCCTTGTGTTTTTTACGTGATGCAACATGATGTATGTATGATTAGGCACGTGGATGCCCTTATGGATAGAAATGTGGTTTTATGGTTTATGTCATGAATGCAAATGTTGATGCAATGTAGTCTTTTTGGTTTTTTATATATATTTGGATGAGATGCTATGGGATAATGATGCATGATGGAGGTGTTACATGGTGTGATTGATATGCCAATCTAGGATGTTATTGGCCATTTGATCTGTGACCCTATTTTGAGCTCTTGGGACATGTGTGAATGTGATGGATTCAAATTGTCGGCTAAGTTGTTTTGTACGCAGGAATTTTCTAAATAGGCAAGGATCGCGCACCTGGTAGCAGTTGTTGAGCTGGGAGACAAGTAGCTGGGAGTCCAAGAACACATGAAGGTGACATATGCCCATCTAGAGGGCAGCAGTCAGGAGACCGGTCACAACATCATACTCCGCCTGGTTATTGGTAGCGGCGCCTATACATATTCCGTCAAGGTGAATCAATTCGTTGGAAGGGGAATATATGACCCACGCTGCAGAAGCCAGGTTGGGAGACTAGCGGCTTGCGCCATCAGCGAAACCAGTGTAGCGAGGTGGAATATGGTCCATCTGTGGGCATGCAAAAGACGATGAATGTGAGATTATGGTAAAAAAGGTGAAAAACAAAAAGGAGAGAAAACTTTACAATGCGGACCAATGGGGTCGCGGTTTCAATTATGGGTAAAAACGTTTAAGGTACAACCCATTACGGGGGTTGCGTAAAGGGTGGCCTTCAGAGTCGGCTAAAATGTATGCCCCCTTACTGAGGCAAGTCTGCACAATGTAAGGGGCTTGCCACATGGATTCAAACTTTCCTTTACCTTTTTTGTCATTGGCTTGGTCATAGGCGAGGACGAGGTACCCTTCGTGGAAAGTTCGAGGGTGAACATGTTTGTCATAACCGGCTTTGGAGCGGTTTTTGGTAGCTTCGATGTTTTGGAGAGTGGCACGACGATCTTCATCGGCTTATTCGAGGGATAGCAGACGTTGCTCAAGGGGGGAGGTATCGGGGAGAAGCTCAACGGCGATATGTAAGGCAGTTATCTGACACTCGATGGGGAGGATAGACTCTACACCATGAACTAAGTGAAACGGGGTAAAACCAGTGGCGGTCTTGGTGGAGGTACGGTAAGCCCATAAGGCAGGGAATAGCATATGGTGCCAATTAGACTTATGCCGGTCAACAGTGCGTTGGAGTATGGTTTTTAGGATTTTGTTAACAGCTTCTACTTGACCGTTCCCTTGAGGGTAGTAAGCCGAGGAAAACTAGTGTTGGAACTTGAGGAAGGTGGATAACTCACGCCAAACGGAATCTTCAAAGTGTGATCCATGGTCTGAGACCAACTGTTTAGGGACCCCGAATCGAGTGATAACATGGTTGAAAAAGAAACGGGCAGCAGTTTCAGCGGTACAGTTGAAGGTGGGCATGGCTTCCGCCCATTTGGTGAAGTAATCGACGGCGACAATGATGTACTTATGGCCCTTTGCAGATGGGGGTCTACACTCCATGAAGTCAATGGCCCACTTACAAAAGGGACCAACGGTGACGACTGGGTGTAATGGAGCGGGCGGTGTCCGGGCCTTGGGGGCAAAAAGTTGGCAGTTATGGCAATGCTTGACCGCAGTGATGCAGTCAGTGAAAAGTGTGGACCAGAAGTAGCCGACGCGGACAACCTTTTGGGCAGTGGCCATCCCTGAGAAATGGCCGCCGCAGGCACCGCTATGGCAATCATTAAGGACCTGTTCAGCTTCCTCGTGTGTAAGGAAACGACGAAGAATTGTGTCGACTCCTCGCCGGTAAAGGACATCTCCTAGGAGGAGGTAGCGAGAGGCCTGGTGACGGATACGATGACGTCCATTACGAGTGATGGTGGGTCGGAACTTCTCCGTGCGCAGGTATAACAAGATATCACCGTACCACGGGTCATCGGACGAGATAGTGAACAAGTGATTATCGGGTAATTCCTCGGAGATAGGTGGGGTCGGGATGAAGGAAGGGAGATCAGTGATGAGCTAGGCAAGTGCAAGGGCTTTAGTGCTCTTAGGTGTTCGGAACGTGAGGTCATATTCCTGGAGGATAATGACCCATTTAGCCACACGACCTTGCAGGAGTCGCCAGTTTAAGAGATATACCATGGGGTTAGAGTCGGCGACGACTGTGGTGTGACTAAGTAAAATGTAGTGTCGCAATTTTTGGACGGAAAATACCACTGCTAGGGCTAGTCTCTCCTCATATGGGTAACGTAGGGGTGGGCCGGACAAGGTCTGGCTGACGTAGTAAATGACATGCTCTTGGTGTGAGGTGTCTTCTTGAACCAAGACTCCAGATACAGCATACTCAGATGCCGAGATGTAGAGGATGAAGTCCTAAGAGAAATCCATAGGGGAGATCAAGGGGGCTTGTGTGAGAGCTTTCTTGAGGGCTTCGAATGCAGCTTCTGCTTGCTCATCCCAGATAAAGGGTATGTGGGTACGGAGTAGGTGCAAGAAACCATGAACGGTTGTGGCGTAGTCAGGAACGAAGCGTCGAAGGAAATTGGATCACTCTTGCAGACTTTGGAGTTGCCAGAGTGTTCGAGGAGAGCGAAGGTCTAAGATGGCTTGGACTTTCATAGGATCAACAGTAATTCCTTTCTGGGAAACAATGAAACCTAACAATTGGCCTGCCGGAATGCAAAAGACGCATTTGTGTGGGTTTAAGCGGATCTAATATTTGCGACAACGCAGAAAAACTTGCCGAAGGTCGTTAAGGTGGTCTGATCGGTTTCGGGAACGAGCTGTAAGGTCATCGAGGTAGACGAGCAGGATATGGACCAAATCGTGAAAGCAATAGGTCATGGCCTGCTGGAATGTGGCACCAGCATTTTTGAGGCCAAAAGGCATGACGCGATAGGCAAAGGTGCCCCATGGGGTAGTAAACGTAGTTTTGTACTGGTCTTCCTTCCGGATGTGGATCTGATTGTATCCAGAGAAACCGTCCATGAACGAGAGGACTTCATGCCTCACGCACGCATCGATAAGTTGGTCGATAAATGGCGTGGGGAAATTGTCTTTGGGACAGGCGCAGTTTAAATCTCGAAAGTCAGTGCATACTCTAAGGGTGCCTTGTTTTTTGTTAACGGGAACAGGGTTTGAAACCCAAGTGGTATAGGCAATAGGATAAATGAATCCTGCCATGCGAAGCTTCTCAATATCTGCTTTGACAGCTGGGAGTTTTGAGGGATGAATGGGACGTTGTTTCTGACGAACTGGGGGTACATCAGGCCATGTGTCAATGTGGTGCTCTATAATGGCAGGGTCAAGACCAGGAATTTCGGTATAAGACCAGGCAAAGACATCACGGAATTCTCGAAAGAGTTTGTTATAGTCCTCAATTTCTTGCTTACTGCAAGAGGCTCCTAAAGTGATGAGTTTGGGAGTGCCTCCTGGGGAAGTGATGTCAATTTGGATGACAGGTGATATGTTGGCCATGTTTCCCTCTTCGAAGGCATCAAGGGCAGGGATAGGGTCCTTGAACCAGTCGACCTTGGAGGGAAGGAAATCTTTGGATTCAACTGCAAATTGGGTAGCAGTGTTAGAGGAGGATTCATCTGGGAGAAAGTAGGAACGATGGTGCATGTCATCCCAGGGATAATCCAGGGCAGTAAGAGCTTTGAGAATCTCCTCGTCAGTACGGAATGTTTGTGTCGTCAAATCGGTTGACGAGGGAATAGTGGCGAAAGAGATCATATAAATGGTATTAACCTCTCCGGAAGGGGGAGAGTCTGGGGGGTGGATCTCCTCAATGGTGGGTGGTGCGGTCTCAAGATCCAAATTGTTCATCTCAAAGAGAGCTACTCTGTACTCAAGGAGGTCGGGACAGTGGTGTGAGTAATGCCCGTAAACATCGCATAGGGCACAGGAGTGGTTAGTGCGCAGGGATTTGTCGCGAGGCGTAGGGGTTGGATCTAGATAGACAACCGGGATAGTGGGGTCGTCGTCAAGCATTTGCATGTATTCCTTTAATGCTGGTAACTGAGGACATAGGTGAGTCGCATGGCCCAACTCATCGTACAGCGCGCATTTTAGAGGTGCACAAAACACAGGGGGGTTTATGACTGTCTTGGGAGGTGGGACAAAAGTGTAAGGTTGGGGGCCTCTGCCCCCAGTGTGTTTGGTAAGAGGAGTGGTGGGGGGGTCTGTGGAGGATGACGGGGTCGCGATACCGGGAGGTGGTTGATTGGTAGTGACAATGGGTTGCACCGGTTGCAGGACGACATCTGGTGTCGGCAGACGAATGGGAGGCGAAAGATACCAAATGGGTAATCCTAAGGTTAACCCAGGGAGGCTGAGGGTAGCCATGACCGGGGCGCTAACTACTCCGGAGGGAGGGAAGAGGAAAGGAATGGTATGGATGGGGGTAGCACCAATGTGACTAGGTACCAATGGGGGTTTAGGCAACAAGGGCAGTTGATTAGTAGGAGTTCGCATGTTATGGGACAGGGTGCATAGGTCAGACACTTCAGTGGCAGGTAACGGTGGTGGAATTGATTGGAAGGTCGAGGTCATTGACGCGTCTGAGTAAACTCCGGGCCCTATAGAAGAAACGAGTGAGGTGGTAGCATCCAAAACAGGTTGTTCAACCATGGGGAGAACATTTTCGGGTGCCGCGGGGGCATTGGGATCGTGGTAGGTGAGTTGGTCAACCGTGACCACGCGTCCCTCATGGGGGAACATCATGATACGAAAGACGGTAGAAGCAACCGCCCGCATGGCATACATGTAGCTGCGACCAAGTAAAAGGTTATAATCAAGCTGTCCATTAATAACCTCGATGTTTATGAGGGTGGTTTTGCCAGCTAACTGGACGGGGACGTTAGTTAATAGTCCTTGTGGTTGATCCGAACGGCCGTCGTAGGCTCACGACGCAGTAGAGGACTGCTGGAGCGGGGGGGATCCCATTTTCTGCCAGATGGAGATGGGCATGACACATGTAGAGGCACCTTCATCAATAATGCATCGATGGAGGACAAAATTCCGAATGGAAACAGAAACTTGGAATGCTAAATTGGAAGGTAGGCGAGGTTCGGATTGGTCCAAATCAAACGCCATTAACTTTGAATCATTCGGATCGATAGCCCCAATGGCTGAGAGTAAGGTCTTGCGCTGCGAAGGGAAGTTTTTTAAAACTTCTAACGCGGACATGGCTGCGGGAGATTGGGCTAAGTCATCAACAATGTTGTAGTTTGACGTAGCCCGTGCATTGGGGTTATTGTTGATACGACGAAGTGGGAAACGAGGTGCTTTGGGAGCACCATGTAGTGGAGGTGGAGGTATACGTAACGCCTGATCAGTGGGATGAGCATTAGTGTGTTTATCGACGGGAGGGGCTTCAGGGGTGGAGCCATATTGGTTCTGCCGAGTCTGGAGGTTGACCTCATCGGAGGACATCATCAACAAGTGGTGGGTACCTGAGTCAAACATGGGTTGGTCAGGAGCAGCGTAAGTGATTTGTTGGTGGGTTGGCGCGTTAGCTTGAGGGGGAGCCAACGGTTCAGTGGTCACTATGCCTTGGGTTGGTAAGGGGTTTTGCAACACCAAAGGTGGCTGCTGAGGTTGTGGGGGGTTGGGTGGTGCTTAAGGAGCCGCATGCCCTTTTCGGTGGACCTCTTCAGCCCAAAGTTGCCGAATCTGCTCCATGTGTGGGCAAAAATGTGTGTAGTGTCCATAGACCCCACAAATAGAACAAGGATAGTTTGTTCGCAAATTGGGGTTTTTAGCCTACTTGGGTGGGCGATCAGGGTTTTGGTTAGCAGGTGCCGCATTATTATTATCAGGGGGATT
This sequence comes from Pseudotsuga menziesii, assembly GCA_001517045.1. Taxonomy (NCBI): domain Eukaryota; kingdom Viridiplantae; phylum Streptophyta; class Pinopsida; order Pinales; family Pinaceae; genus Pseudotsuga; species Pseudotsuga menziesii. Next base: position 36,050 of record LPNX010405118.1, read on the forward strand.
AGGGGGTTGACCAGCTTGGTTGGTAGGCTGGTTGTTCCCACGATTTCGACCCCTGTCGCGGTTTTGTTGTCCCTGGTTACGTTAGTTGTTCTGGTTTTGCTGCGGGTTTTGTTGGGCGTAAACTTGCCCTTGGGTAACAGGTGGATTCTGAGGCGGCGCAGGAGTTGGAGCAGGATGCGGTGGATGATATGCAGGTGGAGACTGCGCAGGTGTACCAACTTGAGGGGGTTACTGATAGTGCTGCGGAGCGGGTTGTGGGTTTGCCGCAGGGGTTGGTTGTGGCAGGTAATAAACAAGTTGGGCTTGTGAATGCATAGGAGCTGGTGCAGCCTGCTGGTGGTAGTAGGGCTGAGGTGCGACCGGGGGGCGTAAGCAGGAGTCGCATGACCAAAACACTGAGGTGGACATGAGGGTCCATGGGTATGGTGGTGATGTGTCATGGGGGCATACAAGTTGGTGGCTCCAGGCTGTGAGGTAGCCCGCGAAAAGTCAGGGCCAGGAGTAGGACGTGCGATGGAAAATGGTTGAGGATGCGAGGAAACCCGGCCAATGATGCCGTCGGTAGCGTGGGATGCCCCCGGTGCATCCTGCTGGGAGGAATTGCTGTGAGGGGCGTCAGGTATAATGGTATAGAGATAACCCGACTGGGTGTAAATGAGGTCGAATTGTTGGGCCTTAAGGATGGCCTCTTCTTCAGACTGGGGTCTTTCGGATGCCACGTCCTTAGCAATGATAGGGAGAAGGGATTTGAGGAACCAATCTAGGAAGATCCGGTCGTCTAACTTGATCTTGCACAAGCTACGGCGTCTACGCCACTCATGAATGTGGTCCTTGATGTGGGTAGCCATGTTTTGTCTGCATGATAGGAGGATCTCAACTCCTGCATCATAGCAGACAGGTAATTGGAAGAACTGCAAGAAGGTCGAGGCAAGGGAAGTAAAGGTGGCATGGGTTCCATGGGGTTGCTCGATATACCATTTGGCAGCTGAGCCAGTGAAGGTGCGTTGTAACAGACGGAGACGAATAGAGTCGTCTACTATGGAGTTTGAGGAACACCATAGATGGAAGGACATAACATGGTTCTGTGGGTCCTCACCTGCCTTGCTCTCGAACTTAGGGATGTCAGAGGGGAGCTTGGTGGGCATGTGAGGCCACGCAGGGTCGTGTCTGATAGGATCGTTGGTCAATCTGGCTAGGTCAGGTAGGTTGAGGCTAGCCATGAATGGCAAACTGGAAGAAGGATGTGACACGGTAGTGGGTTGGATCAAGTTGGGGTGATGCCCCCAAGTGGAGGGGTCATGTGAGGGAGGTTTCCCCCAAGAGGGGGAACTAAGGTGGTATAGGACGGTCCTGCACCACCATGGGTGGTATGAGTCACTGATGGAGTGGGAATAGGTATTCCTGCTGCGGGAATAGGTGCCGTGAGTGGAACGGTAAATGGGGGTCCCGTGGAGGGCATACCCATAGCAGGTGTGGTAACCAGTGTAGTGGTGGATGTGCCACCACCAGTCCCTACCAAGATGGGAGTAGGAGTCACGCCAGCCATGGGGCTAGTAGGGGCAGTGTAAAGGGGGTTCTCGAACTCTGGCTCAGAATCAGAGGTAAAATAAGGGGCATCAATATCTGGTGATGGAGTCCTATGCCACTGACGAGAGGAGTCAAGTGACAAGGCTCGATATCTATGATGAGTGGTATCAAGTGAACCGTACTGTGGGGGCTCTCCTCTGAGGCGCCGAGAATGTCTCGGGGACTCAATGGTGACAGATGGAGTCAAGTCTCTGTGGCTGGAGGTGAATAAAAACCAGCTCAAAAACCCTAATGCAACCGAGTGTGCAGAAGGAGAGCTCAAAAAATACGGCACTCAGGCCAACAACCAACTCAAAACACCCACTGTAACAGCTGTGCTACAATAGGCGGAGTGTCAATAGAAATGGTCAGAATACCAACAAGCAGCAGGATTTCTAAAAAATAAAAATTGGTGGACTCACTAGACCAAAAGGAGGTAAGGGAGCATGCAAACACCTAACTAAAAGTATTATGACTCAACTGAACATATCCTCTGCAAGGTGATGAAATCCAAGTCAGACAATATGAATAGGAAAGTCAAGTAGCTAAGGTATCCCCCTACCGGGAGGGACACCGGGTAGTCAAACCTAGAAGAATGGCAACTAAGATACCCCGTTCATGACACGTCCAGAAAGGTAAATCTTCCGCTTGGTCCTTTTACCGCAATACCCCTATACAGGGATATCCCGAGAACTGCGAAAGGTAGCCCTTCAGTTACTGAATGGAGTTTGGTATTCCACTCAGGCCTCCGAAACCAATCTCACGACTTCAACCCTCCTAAGGGAGAGGCCCTCTGATAAACCGGTTGTGACCATGTCAAAAAATACTAGGGGATTTTGGTTCCCTAATTGGACAACAACTATGTGTCAAGTGTAAGTAACTGAGGGGTGTTATTGGAAGCCTATCCCCCCGATCCTACCTAACTACAAAAATTCTTTTGTGTTCCCCATGTGGGGTTAGAATGTTGGTTGAGTTAAGTAGTTTTTAAGTCTCACTTGAATTAGGTGACAGATTGTGTGCTTGTGAGGTGATGAACCAAAAATAGAAGTGCCACACAGGGGGCCAGCTTTCTATCTAACAATGATATTGAATTTAAAAACTTATGCATGCAAAATTTTTCTGAATAAACAATGCTGAATTTTTTTTTAAAAATTCTGTAAAGGGGGGACAGAAAGGCTGTTGTAGAAAAGGCTATAGGGCTGCAGGTAGAACAGATGACTGTGCAGGTGCAGAAAATATGGCAGCAAAGGGGTTGGGTTCAAAAGGTAGGAACAATTGCAAAAGTCAAATCGCGGGTCTGGGGCGATATCGCGCGGTCAGACCGCGGGTTTGAAGGAAACAGGCACGCACAGGTCGCGGCTTTCTGGCCAACAGCGGCGGTCGAACCGCGGGTTTGAAGGAAACAGGCGCGGTCAAGCCGTAGGAAAGGGGACGACAGACGCGGTCGGGATGTCGGAAAACTGGCCGACAGGCGCAGCCGGATCGCGACAAACAGGCAGATTAGCCGCGGTCAGATCGCGGGTAAAGGACTGAAAGATGCGGTCGGGACGCGACTGCGGAAGGAAAAAACGCGGTTTACGGTGGCGGAAAGCGATGGCCGAAAGGAAAAACAGAAAATAAAATTGCAGAAAAATAAACCAGCGGAGTCGCCAAAACTGTTGCTAGGGTTTTACCCCTAGCTTGTGCGAATGAGCACCTACTAAGGACAATGGATTCCTTAGTAGCAGTTCAATAATATGTGAATAAAAAGTGCTAAACAAAAATAAAGCTAATCTAAACATGTTCGTGAAGCAAAAACAACAAAAAGTAAAGAATGATTTTTTATTGATCTGACCTCCAATGTGGAGGTTGGTGAAGCCCTTTGCGCTGGTCTGAGTAGGTGGCTCCGAGATCCAAGCTGCTCCTTCTCTTTCTCCAATGGTGGAAATGGGCCAAAAGGGGCTCTCAATGGTGAAAGTAGCTCAATGGTGAGCTAGGGTTTCAAGAGCAATGTTGGCAGAGGCAGGATACTTTTGACTATGGATGTGAAATAAGGGGTTTCCATCACTTATTTATAGTTGGAAACCATGCGGTTTAGGTCAGCTGTTTAGGGTTTCAGCTGTTTAGGGTTTTTTCCTCCTTTATCTCATTATTTTATATTTTTTCTTCTTTTTTGGAGATTTTTGCTTCTTTAGAGGAATTTTGGATATTTTTGGAGGAAAAAAGGGTTTTATAGCCTTTTGGAGGCATTTTAAGCCTTTTGGAGACTTTTTAGATGGTTTTATGGGTTTTTGATGAAAACATGGTAGGAAAATGGACAAATGAGCCATGTAATGGGGTAGATGAGGTAGTGAACCATTTTTGGGTGTTAACACTCCCATACCCTGTCTTTGCGCCTTTACCAACTACACTGGTAGTGTTCTTTGTATAATGGATGGAAATAATATTATTTAAAGTGGCATTTTGAGCCCCAAAGGAGCTGGGGCTTAGCCCCGATCTTGGTTCTTCCTCTAGTGTGACCAGGAGCTCCGACCAGCACAGAAGCCCACTCTCTATTTCAGCACATGTCAAATTATCAACTATAGAGTTTGGGTTAAAAGTGGGTTGAGAATTGTTTCTCGGTTATAACAAATTTGTTTTAAAAAAAAACCATATTGTGGGTTCAATGAACCATGTGGTTTTGGGGGAAAAGAATTTTATTGTAATATTATAAAAATATAAAATGTGGTTGGCATAGTTGTAACTATGTCAACTACATAATTTAAGAAGAGCCTAACCAAGTGTGGGGAGTTGGAACCATATTCCTTCTTGGGCAAAATTTGTTGTAACCAAAGAGAACATGAGGAAAATGTGAAGAGGGGCAAGTCATGGCTATATAATCCCCCTCAGTTGCCATTTGCCACTCATGCTTTGGAGTGGAGACTTTGTAGCTAAAGGAGAGAAGGGAGATTGCGTAGCTCTGTAGGAGGAAGGTATGAGTGTTTATACTCATTTTACACCGTCTTCAGGCTTCGGAGTTGCTGGAAGCAGTCTTGTTGTGTTTTGGGTGGCGGTTCTCTTCATGAACATTGTCGACAAGGTATCATTGTATCATTGCCATGTATTTTTCCTTATGCTGAGATTATAGATCGACCCTCCTATTGAGAAGCAGGCCCGGAGACGTAGTCCATCCTGGACAAACTCTGTTATCAACTTGATGTATTTATGTGCATATTGTCTATGCTGTTTGGTTCTCTTCTTATGGATTTGTGAGCTTCATTCATGCTCTTTATGCAATTCATGTTAATGTCATAGAGTAGCAAAGATCTTGTTTTCAGATCATGAATGGCGTTGTGGAATGAAAGAACCAAACCATCATGGAAGTGGAAAAATAAATGCTGCATGACCAGGATCTTCCTATACACATTTGGGCGGAGGCAACAAGGACAGTTGTGTATGTGTAGAAACGTACACCTCATCAAGTACTTGACAACAAGACTCTGGAAGACACTTTCTTAGGAGAGAAACCAAAAGTCATCCTTATGGGAATATTTGGATGCACGGTGTACATACATATCTCGAAGGATAAAGGGACAAAGATCAATCCTTTTGGAAATAAGGTTATATTCATAGGAGAACGACATCAGTAGATATGTAAACCTTGATGAAGACTCACCACACTTTAGATCGAGGAGGACACCTATCCAAGAGGTTGAGGAACCTAAAGATACAATTTTTCGAGATATGGAAATTGGAGAAGCAAATACAGAATACCATGAATATCATGACATGGAAGAATCACAAGAGTCAGTAGATACATTCATTGAGAAGGACTCCCAAAAGAGGAAACCATAATTGGAACAAGAGCTCATACGAGAAGCAGAAAGGTATGGCACTCCAGAAGGAATACATAGAGAGAGAAAAAGGAGAAAACCCTACAATAGCTATGTGGCCATGTTGTGTGAAATCATTGATAAAGAACCTTCCACCTATGAAGAGGCTACAGAGAAGAAATAATGGAAGGATGTTATGATTGAGGAATATCAGTCGATTATGAAGAATGATGTCTAGGAGATAGTTCCCAAATCACAAAAGAAGTATGTCGTGACCTCAAAGTGGATCTATAAGATCAAGCATGTCGAAGATGTCATCATCAAGAAATACAAGGCAAGGTTCGTAGCACGATGCTTCTCATAGAATTAAGGCATAGACTACGAAGATACATTTGCACCTCTGTCAAGGTACACTTCCATTAGGACCATACTTACATTGGAAGTAGTTATGAAATGTAAAATACAGTAGATGGATGTCAAGAAAGCTTTCTTGATTGGTGTATTCAAGGAGTAAGTGTGCGTGGAACAACCACTGGGATTCGAGACACATGACTAGAAGACCCATGTGTGCAAATTGAAGAAGTATTTATATGGATTGAAACAAGCACCGAGGACATGGTACTGTAGGATGGATAGGTTCTCGATGAGCCTAGGCTTTAACAAGAGTAAAGCAGATTCCAACCTTTACTTCAAGGTTGAATATGGAATACTAGTGATGCTCCTGTTATATGTCGATGATTTATTTTTGACATGAGAAGAGGAACTCATTAAATATGTAAGGAGGAGATTTGCTACAGAGTTCGAGATGAAATACATACGTATGATGCACTACTTCTTAGGCATGGAGGTGTGGAAGAGTGCAAATGGGATCTTCCTTAGTCAAGGAAAGTATGTAGTGGATATTTGAAGAGATTCAGAATGTTGCATTGCAAGGAAATAACCAAACCAATGGAATCTAACTTGAAGATTTTGAGTGATTCTTCATCTAATATGATTGATGCCACGATGTATCGTCAGATGATTGGATCATTGATGTACCTGACAAATAAGATACCATACATATTATTTGTGGTGAAAATCCTAAGCCAATTCTTGACGTACTCGAGACATGTTCACTTGATAGCTGCAAATCATGTACTGAGGTACCTAAAAGATAAAGTTGATTATGGGATAAAATATGACGTGAATCCGAAGATTAACCTACATAATTTTGTTGATTCAGATTGGGCAGGTAGCGTGACTAACAAGAAGAGCACCTCATGTTGTTGCTTCAATTTGGGATCTGGCATGATCTCCTGGGTCAGAAGGAATAAATCATGCGTGGTGATAAATACAATTAAGTTAGAGTATGTTGTCACTTGCTTAGCTAGTTGCGAGGCAGTGTGGCTTTGCAAGTTATTGTCTAACTTGTTTGATCTCCAGTTGGATGTGACTTGTATATTCTATGATAATCATAGTTGTGTGAAGCTATTGGAAAACCCTATGTTCCATGAAAAGTTGAAGCACATCGAGGTCAAGTTCCACTATATCAGGGATATGGTGTAGTGAGGAGAAGTGAAGCTCGACTATGTGGCAATAGACGAGCATATAATCGATGTGTTGGCCAAGCCTCTAGGAAGTGTGAAGTTAGAGTATTTTAGAGAAATACCAGTGATGCTCTTGCTATATGTCGATGACTTGTTTCTGATAGGAGTAGAGGAACTCATTAAATATGTAAGGAGGATACTTGCTACAGAGTTCGAGATGAAAGACCTAGGTATGATGCACTACTTCTTAGGCATGGAGGTGTGGAAGAGTGCAAATGGGATATTCCTTAGTGAAGGAAAGTATTTAATGGAGATTCTAAAGAGATTCATAATGTTGGACTACAAGGAAATAGCCGCACCAATGGAATCTAACTTGAAGCTTTTGAGTGATGCTTCATATGATATGTTTGATGCCATGATGTATCGTCGGATGATTGGCTCATTGATGTACCTGGCGAATACTATACCATACATATTCTTTGTGGTGAACACCTTGAGCCAATTTCTGACATATCCAAGACATGTTCACTTAATAGTTGTAAAGCATGTACTGAGGTACCTAAAAGATACAGTGGATTATGGGCTCAAATATGATATCAATCATAAAATTAACCTACACAGTTATGTTGATTCAGATTGGGTAGGTAGTGCCACTAATAGGAAGAGCACCTTAGGTTGTTGCTTTATTTTGGGATCTGGCATGATTTTTTGGTTCAATAGGAAGAAATAATTCATGGCACTGAATACAACCAAGGTAGAGTATGTTGTTGCTTGCTCGGCTAGTTGCGAGGCAGTGTGGATTTGAAAGCTACTATTTGACTTGTTTTATCTCTAGTTGGATGTGACTTATATATTCTATGACAATAATAGTTGTGTGAAGTTTTCTAAAAACCACATGTTCCATGAAAAGTTGAAGCACATCGAGATCAAGTTCCACTATATCATGGATATGGTGTAGAGAGGAGAAGTGAAGCTCCAGTACGTGGTAATAGACGAGCAGATAACCGATGTGTTGACCAAGCCTCTAGCAAGAGAGAAGTTAGAGTACTTTATAGAAATACTTGGTGTGATCCATACAAGACCTCTCGAAAGAGGGAGTGATGTGTTCTAGCATAGCTAGAGAGACAAGTTGTTTGAGCATAAAATCCTGGCAAAGATCATAGGTTGCTCAGACGTAATCAGTCTTGTAGATTGTCATTGGATGTACTAAGTCTTGGAGAAGATCCCATGTTATCCTTGGATTTAATCAATCCTGATGTAGAAATTCTAAAGCCTTGATGGCATAAGGAATTTCATAAACTGGCTAAGGATCTAGGCACACAATTAACCTCACATAGAATTGTAGAGAATTAGCATAAGGAGAGAAGAAGAAGAAATAATGAACACGCATTAATAAATGATCAATAAATGATAATTGATATTATTACATAGGTAACACATCCTTATAAAGGAAAAAGGAGTTGCATGAAGACAACTCAAGCTAGCTCATAAAGTAGGCTTACTAATTATGATAAACCCCATAGTTGACTAAAGCACTTTCCCAATCTACCAAGCACCTCATGAATTAGCAATATCATGTGTGAGTGATGATGAGTGAAGGAAAGTCTTGCTAATCCTAGAATATCGAGAGAAAATAATGGAGGATGGGTTGGCAACAAAAGCTGCCAGTTTCCTAGTTGATTAGCTTTACCTTATCCATAGAAAAGCAGGATAAAGTAGAAAAAGCAGAATAAAGCAGAATCTATTGTAAAGAACAGTTACCAATTCTGGATGGCCATAAAGTGGTCAAGATCAACCCAGAATCAGAAATAAATCATTCCTAGGATATGGATGGCAAGTGTTGACTCTAAGGTGCAAGTGGATGCCAACAACTATCTAAGCTAGTGGGTAGGAAATTAATCAAATAATGATTAATTATTTTATGAGTGGGTTTATTATATTCCAACACCCCCCTTTAAGCCTGAATTTATGATGATATTCCTGAACTAATAAGAAATATATATGCATATAGGGTCCGGCAATAAAGCTATGGCCACCCTTTTACAATTTATCTTGTCTAAAGAAATGAGGAAAGAGGCAAAAACTCAAGGGGAAAATCCTCCCTCAAGAAATGACATGAAAAGCAATACCAAAAATGTTGAAATATTGGTGTTGTTGCTGCTCCAAACTAAATGCTGATGTCTGGAGGAATCTTCTTCTTGGGAAGAAGATAAATCTGCTCACCTAGATCAAGGACAGATGTAGGACCATGTAGAACAACTGAGATCCAATGACATGAAGGAAATACTGAAGGATCTTGAGACTTTTATTCAACTCCAAGATGATGAGATGACTTGAAATTCGAACCAATAGAGATGAACTGAGCTCCATATAGGTGAAATAACTGTCCAAGCGAATGTATAATGTCTCCATCTTCATTTACACAGAGAGGATGTGTGGAAGTGATCTTGTAGGAACATAGAGAAGGCATAGGATCACAGAGTTCGAATGAATGGGCTCCATTGATTGATATAGCTTCCAAAGAATCCAAGAGATCACAAATAAGGACAATAGTAGACTCATGGGAATATACTGGTAAAGAATCCTCTATGGTAGAAGTATGAGAGGGGGAAAGATAGTGATGTTCAAAATCTTCAAGGAGGCTCTAAGAATTAGTGCCAAGAACAAAGGAGGAGCTGAAGAAGCACATGGGATCAAGTATGGTAGGTGGAAAAACACTAGAAGGACTTGATTTGGCTAAGCAAACATCCTGGAAGTCACTGGGTTGCGCACCATCAAGAAGAGAGGCATGCACAAAGTGTGAGAGGTTTGGCATAGGGATCTCAGAATCCATGATAGAAGACATAGAGAACACTGAATGTGTGAGTGAATCATCAATAGCAATAGCAGCTCCATTAGTCACTTCTTTTTCATCAACAACATCATAAGAAGATGAATCAAGATCTTCTACTTCAAGAGACACATAAAAAGATGGCTCTTCAATATTTGCTTCTTGATTGAAAGAGGAAGCATTCGAATCAAAGAGAGTAGTAGCAACAGGAACTATATGAGAAACTTCTTCTTCATGATCAACTTCATCAAATACTATAGAGGCCGAGACATCTTGAGAGAGAGAAATCATTGAGGAGCTAGAGGCACTCTCCACATATCTAGAAGGATCCTCATTGTCCTTTCCCAAAAATCTATCCAATGTTGTCTAGAGATCCTTTGGGTAATCTACAGAATCAATACGGTAGCGCATGCATGGAGAGATAGCTAGAAAAATAGCTCCAATTGCTCTATCACACTCATTCAACCAATCACTTGGCTCTTCATAAGACTCTTCACTAGATCCAATAGATATCTCATAGAGACCTTGTCTCTTTAGATATGAAATCATCTTCAATTTACACTCTGAATATCTTTTGAATGGAGAAAGAAGAGGGACCGATACTCTTGAATCCATTCAAAGTTGAACCTGCAAATCTGAAAAAGGAGGATTAATTAATGAACTCTCAAAGATATGATATCATGTAGAGCTTTGATATCCTCAGCTCTGATGCCATGTAGAACTTGAACTTTGAGAACCTTAGCTCTGATACTATGTAGAAATTCTAAAGCCTTGATGGAATAAGGAATTTCATAAACTGGCTAAGGATCTAGGCACACAATTAACCTCACATAGAATTGTAGAGAATTAGCATAAGGAGAGAAGAAGAAGAATTAATGAACACACATTAATGAATGATCAATAAACGATAATTGATATTATTACATAGGTAATACATCCTTATAAAGGAAAAAGGAGTTGCATGAAGACAACTCAAGCTAGCTCATAAAGAAGGCTTACTAATTATGATAAACCCCATAGTTGACTAAAGCACTTTCCCAATCTACCAAGAACCTCACGAATTAGCAATAGCATGTGCGAGTGATGATGAGTGAAGGAAAGACTTGCTAATCCTAGAATATGGAGAGAAAATAATGGAGGATGGGTTGGCAACAAAATATGCTAGTTTCCTAGTTGACTAGCTTTACCTTATCCACAGAAAAGCAGAATAAAGCAGAAAAAGCAGAATAAATCAGAATCTGTTGTAAAACACAGTTACCAATTCTGGATGGCCATAAAGTGGTCAAGATCAACCCAGAAACAGAAATAAATCATTCCTAGGATATAGATGGCAAGTGTTGACTCTAAGGTGCAAGTGGATGCCAACTATCTAAGCTAGTGGGTAGGAAATTAATCAAATAATGATTAATTATTTTATGAGTGGGTTTATTATATTCCAACACCTGATATGTTTCTATACTAGAAATAATAGATGCATAATATCTCACATGGGAAATGAGACAGGTTTTCTCGGCGAGAAAAATACTGGTCAAGCAGGATGCTCATATGTAATCAATCATGTAGGTTGTACTTGGATTTAATCAGTCCCAACAAAGTTCATAGGTTATTCTTGGATGTAATCAGTCTCGAGACAGGTTATTTGAGTGTAAATATGAGCGTTGGCATGGTACTTAGGTTACTTGAATGTAATAAGTCATGTGGTTTGTCTGAGTGTAAAAAGAGCCATGGCATGGTACGTAGATTACTCAGATGTAATACACCCTAAAGGGTTTCTTGATAGAAAATATCATGGGCGTAGGTTGTTTAGATGTAATAAGTCCTTGGGGTTTACCTAGAATGTAAAATTTTTTATGTAGCAGGTTGTTTAGTCATAATCGGTCTATATATATGTGTGTGTGTGTGTGACATGTGTGTGATTTTTTGTGTTCCCATATTGAGATTATTAGGTCACGAAGCATGTGAGGTTCACCTAGGAGGTTCACCTTTACTGGTACAATGTAGGTTGACCGTGGATACTTTGTGTTCTCTATTTTGTTTTGTGCAGGAAAAAAGAGATGATCTGGATATGACGAGATAAAGGTATAAGATGCAAATTATTGTCATGGAAATGTAAATAAGGTCATGGATAGTCCTTATGTGATGGCTTGCTCAAATATGTGATGAAGACCTAGTTGTGGACACAACCTACACCAAGCATGAAAAATTGTTGACTCTGTAGAAACTTTCGATGACAGATAGTATCATTTGATGATCAATAAGAAGATGATGATGGAAACAACTATGATGATAAATATATGACTCCTTAATGATGTCTTCGCAATGAATACTTGACCAGATGTGTTGATGATTGTGGAAGAGAGAGAATACCTTCCTAGTTAAGAGAGAGTGTTGATGTATTTTTAACTTCGAAAGATATTCTGATGTATATTATCATTGTATGTTGGTGTACCCCCATTGGAGATGTCTTTTCCTCCTTGCAGGATGTCTTTATTGTGTATAGACCTTGAGGTACAATATATGTTGTAATTTGAGGAAATAGTCCCCTGTGTGACATCATGTAATGTGTATTTGGAGTATCTCTAGGAGAATTCATCCTTGTTAGTGAAACAAGTCGTCCCAGTCATGTAAAAGGTCAGTCACCTGATTAGTATAAATAGGGAGGCTCTCTCCATCATTTATACACGCCTCACACTTATTGAAGTTTGCATGAGAGAGAGAGACCATGGAGGAGAGATATATAACTGCAAAATACTTATTATTACTAGTATTGATCATCTTATGACACAATATTTGTGACTGTACTATTTTGAGGAAGTTTGTGGGGTTTTCTCCTTTATGTTTTCCTCAGTGAAAATATATGTGTCTGGTGTATATGTTATATCTTATGCATCTTGTTGTACTTGTTATTCTTTCAAACAAAGATCCTAATTAAGCTAATAATATGTAGAAAAACTAACAATGTGTTCTTTGGAACAAGTCTCATCCTTCTTTTCTTCTAGGTGATTGTACATGATCTTTCCTACAAGCCAAATTTAGTTGCATGATTAGAAACATTTCATATATTAATAACAACAAATTATTATGTGTATAGATATATGTCACATATTCATGCAATTGTATTAGCCAATTCTACAACATTCATTCATATATGATATACATACAGTAACTTTCTAGATTCCTTCCATATCTACCATAAAATTATTAAGAGTGTGCACTAGTCCCAATATGTTAGCAAAGAGGTTTCATTCTAGATAAGTAGAATTGGAATGTTGTGCAAAACCATAGGGCACTTACCCATCACATGCATATTAGTAGTATATTTTCCATTAATGCAAACACTCTCTCATGCATAATACTTCAACTTAATATAAATATGTACATAGATATCATTTAAGTAACTAGATATATAGGAAATGACAATTTAAGCACTTATCTTGGTTTGTTTGGTGGGTGGGCTCCCTCTTTATCCTTATCTCCTTGCATGAGTTATTGAAGTATTTGACAATGCCCTCTACTTCATTGTTTGATTCCGAGACCATGTGTCTATCTTGCTCATGATCGAAAATATTGAGCAAGTCTTCTATACTATAGATCACCTGGGACTGTATATTGGTTCTGAATCGCTTCTTCATTCACAAATGCATCCCTTCTTATCCAATTATTGATATGGATAATATGTTCTTCTTTATAATGGGTTGAATCCTTTTGTATTAAAGTACATATTCCTCATCACATGAGGAATCAACTCTTTTTTCTCTGATTCTTTTCATTGTTGGTTCATCATCTTCATGGTGTGAGCATGATGTATTTTCTTGTTGAACTTTTTGTTGGAGGAGCCTTTGTTCATGGGATGATGTTTGGAGTAATCTCCCTTCTCATCACATGTGTAGCATTTGATACTAGATAGATCCCTTATGGGTTTCCATTGAGTTTTGTGATGAGTGTTCTCCTTTTGTTTTGATGATGTTCCTCTTTCTTTTTGTGATTTCTTCTAGTGTGGACTATGAGAGATTAATCTTCAGTTGCTTCCATATTCTCTTCTCTTGTCATGAGTTTAGATTTTTCTTGTGTGCATTCTTCCCAAAGTCTCTTGAAATTGATGATATTATTTATGGAACATATTCCTTGAATGAGTGAATCCCATGATCGTGGGAGACCATTCAAGGTGGTCATAAGAATATATCCTTTCTCTACCTTCTCTTCAACTGCTTCGAGTTGTTCCTTGATTTGGGAAACCCTTTTGAAGTATGATTACATGGTATTTCAATTTTATATATTCATATTCTTATGTTGGTTCCTTAATGTCATCTTCTGATTGATGTTATTTCCTTATAATATCTTTTTCAAATCATCAAACACTTCCTTAGTTGTCTTCAAGGATGATAGATGAGGGATAAGATGATCCTTGATAGAATCTGTAATAATTCTCTTGTACATAACCAAATTCTTCTTGTGGATAGTATTATCCTCATCTTGCTCTGGAGTTGGAACCTCCTCAATGATATACTTATCCAAATCATTTTCTTCAAGGATTAGGGAGATCCTATACTTCCATGCTTGGAAGTTGTCAGCTCACCCAAGCTTATCATCAAGTCTAGTGTGGTGAGTCATTCTAAAATGAGAACCTTAAATGGAAATAACAGATATTTAGATCTTACCAATTTGAGATTCCCGACATGGTTTTGGAGCCAGCTGACCTAGGGTTGCATAGAGAAACCATAATTTTCCAAACTTGGAATCTTAAAATTATGTTTGGATAAAAAGATGTGCCTCCTTGATGCGAGTTGTTAAGTAATGTCCTTTGCCAAATTCTATGGAGGGAAACTCCAAAAAAATTGATGCCCTAGTTTTCCCCAACAGTAGAGATGAAACCAAAAATGAAATGATTATAGGGTGATTTTCCTAATGTACTCATTTTCCAAGTTGATGGAGGAAAACCTAAAAATATTGATACCCTAGTTTTCTCGCAGCTGAGCGTTTGGGTCAAAAATGAAAATTATCCAAATTTTATTATGCTTCCTCCAAGAAGTGCACCCTTGTAGGGAAATTTAACATATCCTTCATTTTATGATGATCCGTGAAGAGAATTCCTTGAACTAGGAAGCCCTAGTTCCTTCTCATAGTGTCACATAGTGTCCTGCAATAAAAAATTAAAATTTCTTCATACTAAAATATTTCTCTACCAAAAGATGTGCCTCCTTGAGGAAGGTTAATCTAGTCCTCTTTCTTGGAAAGATTGTGGAGAAAAGTGATCGTTATTAGAAGCCCTAGTTTCGATAGCTGCACATTGTCTTCTTTCAAAGTGGCTCTAATACCATCTTATTTTTTCTACTTGAATTCAAATTGATTGGGATCTTTATCTGAAAGAATAACAAGCTCAATCAGATATACAAGATACACAAGGTACACAAGACACAAATATTTTCCTTGGGGAAACCTTAAAGGATAAAACTTTCCAAACTTCCTTAGAACAGTTCTATGACTAATACAATATCACAAGATGGAAAACCCCCATAATAAGAAGTCAATAGCTGCACATTGTCTTCTTTCAAAGTGGCTCTAATACCATCTTATTTTTTCTACCTGAATTCAAATTGATTGGGATCTTTATCTGAAAGAATAACAAGCTCAATAAGATATAAAAGATACACAAGGTACACAAGACACAAATATTTTCCTTGGGGAAACCTTAAAGGATAAAACTTTCCAAACTTCCTTAGAACAGTTCTATGACTAATACAATATCACAAGAT
>LPNX010405118.1:51576-71343 GCA_001517045.1 Pseudotsuga menziesii
AACCCCCAGAATAAGAAGTCTTCTGCAGCTCTCTCTCTTTCTGCTCTAGTAAACGTTTCCTCTCTCACTCTAATGTGAACTTGAAAGGGAGTGAGTGTGTGTTGAATGAGGGAGGGAGCCTCCCTATTTATATTCTTTAGTTGTGTGACTCACTTAACTAACCAGGTCTGCCAGGTTACCTAATTAGGAATAACGTACCTAGGAAGACCCATGTGTGTAAATTGAAGAAGGATTTGTATGGATTGAAACAAGCACAAAGGAAATGTTATTGTAGGATGAATAGGTTCCTGATGAACCTAGGCTTTAACACAAGTAAAGTGGATTCCAACCTTTACTTCAAGGTTGAAGATGGAAGACCAATGATGCTCCTGTTATATTTCAATGACTTGTTTTTGATGGGCAAAGAGGAAATCATTAAAGATGTAAGGAGGATACTTGCTACCGAGTTCAAGATGAAATACCTAGGTATGATGAACTACTTCTTAGTCATGGAGGTGTGGAAGAGTGTGAATGGGATCTTCCTTAGTTGAGGAAAGTATGTAGTGGATATTCTAAATAGATTTAGAATGTTGTACTGCAAGGCAATAACCACACCCATGGAATCTAACTTGAAGCTTTTGAGTGATGCTTCATTTGATACGGTTGATTCCACGATGTATGTGTGTGTGTGTGTGTGTTCCCATATTGAGATGATTAGGTCATGAAGCACGTGAGGTTCACCTAGGAGGTTCACCTTTGCTGGTACAATGTGGGTTGACCGTTGATACTTTGTGTTGTCTATTTTTTGTGAAGGAAAAAAGAGATTATCTGGATATGATAAGATAAAGGTATAAGATGCATATTATTTTCATGGCAATGTAAAGAAGTTCATGGAAATTCCCTATGTGATGGCTTTCTTGAAGATGTGATGAAGACCTAGTTTAGGACAAGGCCTACACCCATCATGAAAAAGTGGTGCCTCTGTAGAAACTTTCGATGATAGATAGTAGCATTTGATGATCAATAAGAAGATGATGATGGCAGCAATTATGATGATGACTCTATGACTCCATGATGATGTCTTTGCGATGAATACTTGACCATAGGTGTTGATGACTGTGAAAGAGAGAGAATACCTTTCTAGTTAAGAGAGAGTGTTTATGTATTTCTAACTTCAGAAGATATTATGATGTATATTATCATTGTATGTTATTGTACCCCCATTGGAGATGTATTTTCCTCCTTGCAAGATGTCTTTATTGTGTCTAGACCTTGTGGTACAATATTTGTTGTAAGTCAGGGAAATAGTCCCTTGTGTGACATCATGTAATGTGTATTTGGAATCTCTCTAGGAGAAGTCAGCCTTGTTACTGAAACAGGTCATCACAGTCATGTAAAAGGAAAGTCACCTGATTAGTATAAATAGGGAGGTGCCCTCCCTCATTTATACACACTTTCACACTCACTCAATCTCGCATGATAGAGAGAGAGAGAGACAAGGGAGGAGAGATAGATAGTTGATGAATACTTATTATTACTAGTATTGATCATCTTATGACACAATATTTGTGACTGTACTATTCTGAAGAAGTTTGCGGGGTTTTCTCCTTCATGGTTTCCTCGATGAAAATATGTGTGTCTTGTGTATATTTTATATCTTATGCATCTTGTTGTACTGGTTATTCTTTCAGACAAAGATCCTAATTAATATAATAAGAAGTAGAAAAACTAACAATGTGCTCTTTGGAACAAGTCTCGTCCTTCTTTTGTTGTAGGTGATTGTACACGATCTTTCCTACAAGTCAAATTCAGTTACATGATTAGAAACATTTCATATATTAATAACAACAAATTCTTATGCATAAATCTATATGTCACACATTCATGCAATTGTATTAGCCAATGCTACAACATTCATCCATATCTCATATACATATGGTAACTTTCTAAATGCCTTCCATCTCTACCATAACATTATTAAGAGTGTGCACTAGTCCCAATATGTTAGCAAACATGTTTCATTCTAGATAAGTAGTATTGGAATGTTTTACAACACCATAGGCTACTTACCCATCACATGCATATTAGTAGTATAACTGACATTAATGCAAACACCCTATCATGCATAATAATTCAACTTAATATAAATATGTACACATATATCATTTAAGTAACTGAATATATAGGAAATTACAATTTAAGCACTTACCTTTGTTTGTTTGGTGGGTGGACTCCCTCTTGATCCTTGTCTCCTTACATGAGTTACTAGATTCTTTGATAGTGTGCTCTACTTCATTATCTGATTTTGAGGCCCTATGTCTATATTGCTCATGATTGGAAATACTGAGCAAGTCTTCTATACTATACTAAGCAAGTATTCATTCACAACTGCATCCCTTCTTATCCAAATATTGAGATGGATAATATGTTCTTATTTATCATCGGTTGAATCCTTTTCGATTAAAGTACATATTCCTAATCACATGAGGAATAAACTCTTTCTTCTCTGATTTTTTTCATTGTTGGTGCATCATCTTCAGTGGTGTGAGCATGATGTATTTTCTTGTTGAACCTTTTGTTGGAGGATCCTTTGTTCATGGGACTATCTTTGGAGTAATCTCCCTTCTCATCACATGTGTAGCATTTGATATTGGCTAGATATCTTATGGGTTTCCATTGAGTTTTGTGATGAGGGTCATCCTTTTGTTTTGATGGTGGTCCTCCTTCTTTCTATGATTCTTTTGGTGTCGACTGTGAGAGCTTAATCTTCAGTTGCTCCCATGTTTTCTTCTCTTGTCATGAGTTGATTTTGTTTTTGTGTGCATTCTTCCCCAAGTCCTTTTAATGTGATCATATTCTTTAAGGAACATATTCCTTGAATGAGTGAATCCCATGATCGCGGGAGACCATTCAAGGTGGTCATAAGAATATATCCTTCTTCTACCTTCTCTTCAACTGCTTCGAGTTGTTCCTTGATTTGGAAAACCCTTGTGAAGTATGATTACATGGCCTTTGAATTTTATATCTTCATATTCTTAAGTTGGTTCCTCAATGTCATCTTCTGATTGATGTTATCTCCTTCAAATATATTTTTCAAAGCATCAAACACATCCTTTGGTTTCTTTAAGGATGATAGATGAGGGATAAGAAGATCCATGATAGAATATGCAATAATTATCTTGTACTTAACCAATTTCTTCTTATGGATATTGTTAGCTTCATCTCCCTCTGGAGTTTGAACCTGCTCACTGATATACTTTTCAAAATCATTTTCTTCAAGGATTAGGGAGATCCTATACTTCCATGCTCAAAAGTTGTCATCTCCCCCAAGCTTATCATCAAGTTTGGTGTGGTGATTCATTCTGAAATGAGAACCTTAAATGGAAATAGAAGAGATTTAGATCTTACCAATTTGAGATGCCTGACATGGTTTTGGAGCTAGCTGACCTAGAGTTCCATAGAGAAACCCTAATTTTCCAAACTTGGAATCTTAAAATTATGTTTGGATAAACATATGTTCCTCCTTGAGGCTATTTTTTCAGTGAGGTCCTTTACCAAATTTTGTTGAGGGAAACTCCAAAAACTTGATGCCCTAGGTTTCTTCAATGGTAGAGATGTGGCTAAAAATGAAAATTTTTGGAACTGAATTATGATTCCACTGAAAGATGCTCCCTTATAGGGTGATTTTCCTAATGTACTCATTTTCAAAATTGATGGAGGAAAACCACAAAATCTTGATGCCCTAGTTTTCTCCCAGCACGAGCATTTGGGCCAAAAAGAAAAATTATCCAAATTTGATTATGCTTCCTCCAAAAGGTGCACCCTCATAGGGAAAGTTATCATATCCCTCTTTTTATGATGACTTGTGGAGAGAATTCCTTGAAATAGGAAGTCATAGTTCCTTCCCGTAGTGTCACGTAGTGTCCTGCAGTAAAAAAATGAAAGTTCTTCAAAATAAAATATTTCTCCACCAAAATATGTGCCTCCTTGAGGAAGGTTAACCTAGTCCTCTTTTCTGGAAAGATTGTGAAGAAAAGTGATGGTTCTTAGAAGGCCTAGTTTCTGCATTTGCACATTGTCTTCTTTCAGAGTGGCTCTAATACCATATTAGTTTTTCTACTTTAAATTAAATTGATTGGGATCTTTATCTGAAAGAATAAAAAGCTCAACAAGATATACAAGATACACAAGACACAAATATTTTCCTTGGGGAAACTTTAAAGGATAAAAACCCCTAAACTTCCTCAGAAAGATTCTGTCACTAATACAATATCAGAAGATGGAAAACCCCAAGAATAAGAAGTCTTCTGCAGCTCTCTCGCCTTCTGCTCTGAAACATTTCCTCTCTCACTCTAATGTGAAATTGAGAGTGAGTGAGTGTGTGTCAAATGAGGGAGGGAGAATACCTATTTATATTATTCAGTTGTGTGACTCACTTAACTAACCAAGTCAGCCAGGTTACCTAATTAGGACAATTCTACCTAGGAAGACCTCAAAGCACATTTTCCTTTATTTATTCTAGGTATTATTTCTCTGACTTACAATGGAGGTTTTACCTCAATGACCAAACATAATAATGATATCATGAATAGAGGGAAAACTTCTCTGACAGAGGAACAACAATACACAATAAGAATATACAATAGAGCTGCTGTGTGCAGAAGTTGGTGTATTTGAAGTATACAAATGGAGCTGCTGCCAAATGATATCGTTCGAAAGTGCTTGCTAGGAGTGCCCTACACATCACTCGATAACATCAAAGCTGTGTGCAGAAGTTGGGAGGCTATGGTGAGTAGCCCTACGTTCTACGCTGACAGAAAGATATCTGGGACGAGCGACCAGCTCATATGCTTCATTCAACCTGATCCGAGGGCCGTTGGCGATAATGTAATAACTATATATGACCCTTTGAATAACACGTTGAAAAGGTTACCTCCCATTGATGATCCCCACTTTCGTGGAATATCAGCACGGTCTGAGTGCGTTGCTGTGAATCGGAAGTTGGTTCTCATCACCGGAGCCGAGCCGGACAACGCGCCTATGAAAAGTGTATACATTTATGACTTTGTGTCTACGAGATGGAGGCGCGGAGCTGACATGCCTACGCCTCGATCCTTCTTTGCTTGCTCTGTGTCTTCTTCCAATGGACTTCTCTACGTCGTTGGTGGGATCGATGAAAGTCGCAACCGTATCCTGGCTGCAGAAACTTATAACGTGGAGGAAGACAGGTGGGAAATTCTGCCTCCCATGATCCAACCCCACGGCATGGGATGCCACGGTGTTTTCTTGGAAGGTAAATTCATGGTGATAGGTGCAGGCGAATTTGACGGAAGTGGAGATGTTTTCGATCCACGTGAGGGAACGTGGACAAGGTGGGAAGGTGTATGGAATTTTGACAACAGTTGTGCGGTGGCTGCTTCTTCTTCTGGCGAGTTGTACGTGTTTAGTGGACAAAATGTGATGAAGTATGATCATGAGAACAACGGTTGGACTCTTTTGTCTTCTTTTCCGGAACGTATATACTTCTTGATGGCTGCTACACAGTGGCGCGACTGGATTTTTGTAAGCACATTTGATGTCATCTTCAAGAACCACATCTCTTATCTGTTTAACCCGTCAAACGGTCGGTGGATTAAAGTTATCGGTGATAGCGGTGATGAGGAGCGGATTGTGGGTCTGATCTTATCTGCAACAACCGTGGAGATTTGAATACGATTAGCCGTCCCGTTTCTATGTAGTTATTTCTTTGTCATTTAAAGTTGTCTTTTGTTTTGTCTGACTTCCGAGTCACTCCTGAGTTTTCAGGAGTATTTGTGTCAATCATTTTTAATATAACTATGGCAGAGATTAAATTTTTATAAGTTTTAAAATGTTCTAAGTGTAAACTTTATTTTAGAATGAAAATTTTGAGAAAGTATGTAATACAATATTTATGGTTTTAATTTATCTAATTTGTGTAGTTTTATATTTATGTAATTTTAAGTAATTTAAATCTAATGTAAGTCTATATATTATTTTTTTATACTTTTTTAGTATTTTTTATAAAGTAAACTTGTCAACATGAACATGGAAGGAATTGCACATCTCTTTCTACTAGGCTGTAGAATGCTCTTTTTGGAGCAATGAACTCTCGTACATTTATGTGTACTTAAACTAATTCATTAGATGTTGTACTTAAACTAATTTATTATTAATACTTTACTGTCTTGTGAAGAGGTATTTGGCCCTTATGAAATTATTTCATATTAATATTATGCCATTAATAGATATGTAAAATGAAAGAAGGTTAACAAAAATTGCAGAAAGCTAGCAAACTAGCGATGACAAAGAAAAACAAAGGTTATGAGAATTGAACACTTCGGGAACGAATTTGTCCGACAGGTTAAAAAGTCCCATGGGCCTTTAGTGGTGGGCCCCATAGAAATATGGGGCCCTTATATTAAAAACTTTGCTCCCTCCATAGTTAACATAGATTTAAGTTGATATTTAGTTATTAAAATTTTTATCTTTCTATAGTGGTAACCGAACCCACTAAAAGAATGTATTGACTTCACAAGACTCAAGCTTTCAATAAATGATCAACAGAGCTTTAGACATGATGAATTGTGAGAGCTTCGAGTGCTTCGAAGATGGATCAACAAGGTTTGTGGTCGGCCCCGTGGAGAGCATTAGAGCGTTCGAGGGATACGATGGAAGAAAAGTGCGATTTCAGGGAATAGCCATCTCTAGCCCAGGAAACTTGTCGATGTGTTTGGGCGATGGGATTGCTATACCTCCTGAAGCAGCGGAGGCATACAGGGCCATAGCTGAGGAAGAGAACGGAGGCATACTGGGCCATAGTTGTAAATGGCGATCAAATGGAAAATAAACAATTTGAACAGAGAATATATAGTGCATCTTATATTTTATAAAACAATCCATGAAGTTTCATTAATGCTGCCAAATAAATTGTTCAGATTGAAACAACAAAACTGGGCATTGATTCCATCACAGGGATTGCAGCATGCAGATAAATACTTTGCCAAAATTCCTACTCATCCATATCTTAGTTATGATCCAAATCTACTACTTCTATAATCTTTACATAATTTGACAAGTGGGATACTTTCTCTGAAGCTGATCGCTTTAATGCATACACCACTTTTATGGAACGCTGAAATTTTACATGATTTATGGCATTGTATAGATCAAGGTTTTTGCTGTGTGTTTGTAGAGTGTTAAGTGAGAAGTAGAATTCAACAAATTATGTGGGATAATTTCTCTCAACCCGATCGCTTTAATGCATAGATCACGACTTTTATGAGACCCTGAAATTTTACATGATTTATGGCATTGTATAGATCAAGGCTTTTGATGTGTGTTTGTAGAGTGTTAAGTGAGAAGCATAATTCGAATAATTTGGAAACCAAACGGTCTGTCTAGTCAAATCATTTTTGCCTCTGATCTCTCGCCATGTCTCCATATATAATATCATCTGAGCCAATGAGAGAGCACCAGTTATCTGAGCGAATGAGAGAGCACCGGGGTTAGAGAATCAATCATATTTTTGACACTTCTTCTATTTATGTCTTATCAGCATTATTACCATTGCAGCATAATTGGAAGTTAGGTGAAATTATAATTTTAAATAGACAAACAACTTGGTAAAGATTTTAATCCTACATGAACAATCTACATTGTTGAGGCTTGGTTTCCACACCAAACCCTATTTGACATAGGTGTCGGGTGCAGATTGCGAAGATTTACGACATCGTCAATAGGTCACCACAAATTAAGTAGTTGTGATAGTCTATAGCTCTTAACGTGTCAAATATATACCTCTGGATAGGGAAGTTTCAGCCTTTTCAGCCTCTATTGATCAGCCGACCAAGAGAGAAGTGGAATCATTGTTGAATGATCACTTACTCCTACTTTGTGTGTGAGAGTGTAAGTGATCACTTACTCCTACTTTGTATAGTAAGAATGATCTTACTCCTAATTTGTGTTTGTGAGAGAGATAAGGGTTGTGTTAGTGGTAGGGGGAGACCTGTGTGTGTGTTAGGGGAAGTAGGAGTAAGGGGTGTTAGTGGGTTTGGGGGATTAGATTAATGTTGGGTTCTTTAGGTGCTGTAGAGGGCATGTATTAGGCGGTTTGGGGTGATAGGAGCATATGTAATAATAACAACCATGTGTTTTTGTTCACTAAAACGCGTACATTATATTTAATATTACAACAATATTGTTTGTTTTGGAGATGATAACATTAAAAGGTTGGGGGGGGGAGGGGGGGTGTTAAGGGATTGGAAATAGAAGGATAGGGGGTTGTTAATGGGTTAGAGGTAGAGAAATATGGGGGTATTAGGATATTGCGAGTAATTGGAGCAGGTGAGAAAGAGAGTTATAGATGGGGTTCCTAAGGGTTAGGGAGAGGAGGGGAGAGAGAGAGGAGGTGTCAGGGATAGGTATAGGTAGAGGAGTAGGGGATAAAGAGAGAGTGAGAAATGGGGTTAGTAAGAGTTAATGGGGGTAAGACAAGGGGAAAAGAGAGAGAGAGAGAAATTGGGGGATTGTAAGGGATTATAGGTAGAGATAGAGAGGGTGTGTTAAGGGATTATGGGTAGAGGTAAAGAGAGAGGGGGGGAGGGTGTCAGTGGTATATGTAGCTGAAGGACTAGGGGAGTGAGAGAGCGGGTTAGTAATATTTGGAGAGAGCAAGAGAGAGACAACCAATGGAGAGATGGCATGTTAGGGAGTTGGGGAATAGACAAGATGTGAAGCTATATGGAATTTTGACAACAATATTTCATGGAGCAGTTGTGCAGCGACTTCTTCTTCTGGTGAGTTGTACGTGTTTAGTGGAAAACATGGGATGAAGTATGATCGTGAGAACAACGGTTGGAATCTTATGGCTTATTTTTTGGAACGTATACACTTCTTCATGTCTGCTACATAGTGGTGCGACTTGATTTTTGTAAGAACATATGATATCATCTCCAAGAAGAATATCTCTTATCTCTTTAACCCATAAAACGTTTGGTGGATTAAAGTTACTAGTGATGGCGGTGGTGAAGAACCCATTGTGGGTGTGAACTTATCAGCAACAACCGTGGAGATTTTAATACGATTAGTTGTCCAATTTCTATGTAGTTATTTCTTCTGTGATTTAAATTTTTCTCACCCAACTTCTGAGCTTTAGTTGCATTTGTGTCATTAATGATTTTTAATATAATGAAATCTCATACATTTATGTGTCTTGGATGTTGTATTTAACCTAATTTATTGGATGTTGTACTTAAGCGAATTCATTATTAATACTCTGCAGACTCCTCTATCGTATTTGGTTGTCATGAAATTGTTTGATGTTAATACTTTGTCGTTAATAAATATGTAAAATAAAAGAAGGTTAACATAAATTGCAGAAAGTTAGCAAGATGGTGATGGGAAAAGAAAGACAACTAAGCTTCCTTTCTAAACGTTTGTTTTCCTATCTATCACACTGCCTCACTAGTTCCTAGATTAGTTAAGATAGTATACCCAATAATACCATAGAAGATCTAATAAAATTATTTTAGAAATCTAGCTAAGCATAAACTAGATAGATCAATGTCCCATTGAATTTAGATGAATAAATTATAACTCATTGGAACTAGATAGATCAAGGTTTTCGACAAATTTATGTTGATTATTAAATTTACTGGATAAAAAGATTGGCATTGATCTATAATAATTACTAAATTTTACTATGTATGTATAGAGATTGAGATCCAAATTTTATTCTAGATCACCTTTAAAATCTTATTTTAAGTACCTACTACCAACTTTTCCATCCAACATTGAAATGCAAAAGAAAACACAAATATTTTTTATCAATAAGTAAAGTATTTCAAGGTACTTAGAGAGACCACTCTTGTGGTCAAAATGGGATCCTTCTCCCCCACATTTACACTCAATACTTCTTTCAATCATCCATTCATTTCCTAGTACTTCTCATCACATTTGTCTCCCAACTAGTAAACATCAAAGGCCCTAAAATCTAACACGTCGTTTCAATACACATGTTTTTACTCAGCTTTAGCATGAGAAAAGGTTATGAAGATGATCCAGGAGGATCTAGGAAGACCAAATTTTCAAAGTCCTCCAATCTCAGCAAAACCAGCGCCAGATTGAAGGGCTCGTTGAGGCAATTCCAACGGTGTTTGTTTCACCTCAAACGGACTCCGTATGAGAAGTTATCGCGTTCTGTTCTATGAGGTCAACATGCAAAATTGGCAAAAAGAGGTGCCACATGGCACCATTGACAGGGTAACACGTGGCATCCATACTGTACGGACACGATGACATGGCATGTGTACGAACCAATGAGAGGACAACATGTGGCATGTACGAACAGATGATGTGTCAACCCATTTAATTGTACGGTCCAATCCAAAGGGAACACGTGTCTGTACAGAAGGTGTGTTGGCCCAGTAATATTTTGCCACATGGCACTTGATGATTGGTTAAAATTTTAGGAGGAAGACTGGCCTCCACGGGGTTCAACCCCGTGACCTCTCCTGCATAGTGCTCCGCCTTACCATTAGCCCACAAGGTGTTCCTTGTATAAGGTATGGAAATAAATTTATTTAAAGTATGCAATGGTATTTCGAGCCCCAAAGGGACCAGGGCTTAGCCCCGACCTTGGTTCTTCCTCCAGTGTGAACAGGAGCTCCGACCAGCATGGGAGCCCGCGCTCTATTTCAGCACATGTCGAAGTATAAACTATAGAGTTTGGGTTAAAAGTGGGTTGAGAATTGTTTCTCTGTTATAACACATTTTTGGTTTTATACATAGTTCGGTTGGGTAGTTTTGCAACCAGATTTTATTAATGCCATACTTGGGTATGTGGTTGGAATAGTTGTTAATTATGTCAACTACATGATAAAAGGAGCTTTAAGTGAACCCAACCAAAACTTGAGAAGTTGAAACAAGATGCCAATCTTGGAAAATTTGTTGTAACCAAAGAGAACATGAGGAAAATGTGAAGAGGGGCAAGTCATGGATATATAAGCCCCCTTAGTTGCCATTTGCCACTCATGCTTTGGAGTGGAGACTTTGTAGCTAAAGGAGAGAAGGGATATTGCGTAGCTCTGCAAGAGGAAGATACGAGTGTTTATACTCGTTTTACACTGTCTTCAGGCTTCGGAGTTGCTGGAAGCATTCTTGTTGTGTTTTGGGCAGCGGTTCTCTTCCTGACCATTGTCACCAAGGTATCATTGTATCATTGCCATGTATTTTTCCTTCATGCTGAGATTATAGATCGGCCCTCCTATTGATAAGCAAGCCTGGAGACGTAGTCCATCCTAGACAAACTCTGTTATCAACTTGTTGTCTTTATGTGCGTATTGTCTATGCTGCTTGGTTCTCTTCTTATGGATTTGTGAGATTCATTCATGCTCTTTATGCAATTCATGTTAACGTCATAGAGTAGAAAAGATCTTGTTTTCGGATCATGTGGTATCAAAGCAGGTCTATGTGATGTTGGATTGTGAGTGTGAATGCTCACGAGGGCTAAACTACAAGTTGGTGAGGGTACATTAGAGATTTACAATTCCAAGATCGTATGTGCACACCGAAGGAGGAAGATGGATGCTAATGATGCCCGCATCGAGATGGAGGCAAACTTTCACAAGGTCTTCTACATGATGGCCGACAAGGTAGACAAGTTGTTTGTAGACTATGAAGAACGCATGGCAAAAGAAGGAAAAGGCAGTGAAGTAAAGAAGGAAGACAAAGAAGGGAAGGACGAAGGCAACACTTCAGTTAACCAAGGAGGAGGTGGCGAAGAGCCTCCTGAGCCTCCCTCTTCACCTTCAGCTTCAAGCACAAGTTCAAGTGCTTCTTCCTCATCTCATTCTCAGCACTCCAGGATTCCTCACAAAGAGCCTCAAAAGAAGCCCTTATTGAAGCTTGATGTGAAGTTTGATTTGCCCATGTTCAATGGGGAATCGAATGCGGAGAAGTTGAACAATTGGATAAGAAAAATTGAGGTCTATTGCCAAGTCCAGTAGATCAAAGAAGAAGATGTGAAGATTCAGTTGGCTTCACTTCGGCTGACATGCACCGCACTTGTATGGTGGGAAAGCAAGCTTCAGCAAGGTAGCAAACAAAGGGGTAATCTTCTCTCATCGTGGTCTGCTTTCATTTCTTCTTTACGTAATCAATTTTATCCGTTGGGTTATGTTCAAAAGGCTATGATGGATTGGCAAAGTTTTAGACAAGGCAAGGGTCAGAGTGTTCAGAATTTTACTAAAGAATTTAGAAAGAAAGCTCTAGAGTTGAATATTTCTTTAGATTCTCTTGACACTCTTTCGAAGTACATTGGTGCTCTTCATCATTATCTACGCCATACTTTGTTGTTGTTGAATCCTACTAGTGTGGATGAAGCAAGTGTTCAGGCTACTCATATTGAGAGCAGGGGGAAGCATTTGCAAGAAGACCATCCGAAGAAGCCTTTCAAGCCCAACAACAACCACAAGTCCAAAAATAAAGACAAGAGAAAGAAGACAACTACTACCAAGAAGGAAGGAGGAAAGCTCCATTGCAAACATTACGACACTGATGGGAACGATGAAGAAAGTTGTTGGAAGTTGCATCTTGAACAGAGGCCAAAGCATTATGGAGGAAAAAAGAAGAAAAATATGATTGCAATAGCGCAACGAGATTTGGGTTCCGACTCGGGTGATGAAACCAGGATTACAGTCGTGGGAATGCAAGGTAACAAAACTCCTCATACTGGTTCAAGTTCTACTCATGTTTCTAAAGAAAATGATAAAAGAAGTGAGTTGTTTCACATCAGAGTTGTATCTAAGCATACGAATATTGAAACATTATTTGATCCAAGTTCTCACGTAAATTTGATCTTAGAATCAATTGTTAAGAAGTTGGGCATACAGACTAAACCTCACCCCAAGCCTTATCCTCTTAGATGGGTATGTGACAATGCTAAGCTACATGTGACTAAGCAATGCAGGTTAAGGTTTGCTATGGCTTCAAAGTTGATTGATGAGGTGGACTTAGATGTTGTTCCTCTTGACATCTGCGGTATCATATTGGGAAGCCCATACTTGTATGATCGAAAAGCAGTCTTCTTCTGTCATGAGAACAAGTACCATCTCACCAAAAATGGGGTGGAGTACATTGTGAGAGCTCACGGTATGAAGGCTAACACCACTCTTATTAATGCAAGACAAATGAAGTGGCTCATCAACACTAATAAGAGATACATGCTCATGGTTGTGAGACCAAAAGATGTTGAGGCATCCGATGCTTTCAAAGGTTGTGATCCTTCTCACAAAAAGGCTATGATTAATATTGTGGCTAACTATGATGAAATATTTCAGGAACCGACTGGTTTGCCTCCCAAAAGGGAGATTCAACATGAGATCCATCTCCAGCAAGATGCCCCTCTTCCTAATGTGGGCATGTACAGGTTGTCTGCAGCCGAGATGGCAGAGATTAAGAAGCAGGTTCAAGACTTGTTGGACCAAGGAGTGATCAGACCCAGCTCCTCTCCATGTGGTTCACCGATTGTGTTGGTGATGAAGAAAGATGGCACATGGAGAATGTGCATTGACTACCAAGCTCTCAACAAGATCACGATCATGAATCGATAACCACTCCCTTGCATAGATGACTTGCTCGACCAATTGAAAGATGTTGTGTTCTTTACCAAGTTGGATTTGCGCAGTGGCTGCCACCAGATCAGAATTGCAGAAAGTGATGTGTGGAAAATGGCCTTCAAGACCAAGCAAGGTCTATTTGAGTGGTTGGTGATGCCCTTTGGGCTTTGCAATGCACCTGCAACCTTTATGCGGGTAATGAATGATGTTTTCCAACCATTCTTAGATGATTTTGTCATTGTTTATCTAGATGATATATTGGTCTTTAGTAAAAGTTGGGAAGCACATGTAGGGCATGTAAAGATAGTGTTGGACACTTTGAAAAAGGAGAAATTGTACGTAAAATTGTCAAAGTGTGAATTTGGCAAAACTTAATTAGTTTACTTGGGTCATATTGTAGGAGGTGGAAATTTAAAAATTGATCCTTCAAAAGTTGATGTAATTGTCAATTGGCCTAAGCCTACTAACGCTACTGAAGTGAGAATCTTTTTAGGAGCTATTCAATATTGGAGAAGGTTCATCTAGAACTTCTCATACATAGCATCTCCTTTGCATGCCTTAACAAGTGTAAAGAAATCCTTCCAGTGGGGAGGTAAGTAGTAGAAAGCCTTCGACACATTGAAGGGAAAGATCAGCACCGCCCCAGTCCTAGCCTTGCCTGATTTGCAACAACCATTTGAGATAGAGACAGATGCCAGTGGATATGCCATGGGGGCAGTATTGATGCAACACCGCAAGCCTATTTGTTACCATTCAGAGACTTTTACTCAAGCAGTGATCAACTACCCCACCTATGACAAAGAGTTGTAGGCTTTGGTTCAGAGTGTCAAGAAGTGGAAACACTACTTGATGGGTAAGGAGACGATCATCCATACCGATCATCAGCCCTTGCAGTATCTCCAGTCCTAGACTAAGCTCCAACAAGCTCATCATTTCAAGTGGATGGGATTCCTTCAACAATTCCATCTAGTGATCAAGTACAAGAAGGGTACTGTAACAAAGTGGAAGATATGCTCTCTAGACCTCCTATTGTTGCTTCTATTGTTTTGAAAAATGCTTATTTGTCCCATGAAAGTTATATTGAACAGTATGCTACTGATGATGACTTCAAGGAGATTTATGAGAAGCTAACCAAGGGCACACAGGTGGAAGACTACTATTGGCATGGAAAGTTGCTCTATCATTTGGGCAAGTTATGTGTTCCTATCAGTGAAAGAGTCCATGTAACACGAGAAGCTCATACTTCTCTTGTATCAGGGCATTTTGGGGTAGGTAAGACTTTGGCCCATTTGCAAAGACTTGTGTATTGGCCTCTCATGAAAGACATTGTAACAAAATATGTAAAGGGGTGTGTGATGTGCTCTACTTGTAAGCCCACTAATAGAAAATTGGGGCTGTACTCATGACTTCATGTTCCTTCCCATCCTTGGGAAAGCATTTCCATGGATTTTGTGGGGGGTTTGCTTATGTCTAGGAGGGGTCATGACTAGTTGTATGTGGTTGTGGATAGGTTTAGAAAGATGTGTATTCTTATGCCATGTAAAAATCAGGTCACTGCAGAGTAGGATGCTTCTATTTTCTTTCAGCATGTATGGGTTCACTTTGGACTTCCTACGTCCATTATCTCGGATCGGGATTCTCGATTCCTTGGAGAGTTTTGGACAAAGTTATGGTGCATAATGGACACCAAGTTGAAGAGGAGCAACGCTTTCCATCCACAGACCGACGGAGAGACAGAGGTAGTTAAGAGGACTATTGTCCATTTGCTTTGAGGCTACTGCAACAAGCATCCTAAGTTATGGGATGAACAGATCCAGTATGTGTAGCATGCCTACAACAGGGCTATGCATTCTTCCACTCAGAGCTCGCCATTTGAGACATGCTTTGGGTACTTTCCAAAGACTCCATTGGACTTGACTTATGGGAGAGAGGTTGATTCAAGCGCTTCCAAGGATGAAGACAAATCCCGTAGGTTCATTCAGAGAGTTCAATAGGTACATCAAGCAGTGCAAGAGTAGTTGGAGAAGAGTCAAGCCCAGTATAAGGCTCTCCATGAAAAGCATAGAGTTGATCATCAGTTTCAGGTGGGAGATCAAGTGTGGCTTCACATAAGTAAGGAGAGGATGAAAGGAGAAGTCAAGAAGCTCAAGCCTATTAGATATGGTCCCTTCACCATCTTGGAGAAGATTGGGATGAATGCTTTTCGCTTAGAGCTACCGCCATACATGCAGATCTACTCAGTGGTGAATGTGGAGAACTTGAAACTCTATGAGCCTCCCATGATCATGGATGAAAAGGAGAATGTATCATTTCCATCAGTTGATGAATTTGCTCCTGAGTACATGGATGAGCTAAAAGAAGATGTCATCTTGGACAGAAGGATAAGGACTTCTCACAGAGGTGATGTTGAGTATCTTCGAGTGGGCATCAAAGGCACTCATCCAAGCAAATCCAAGTGGATCGAGAAGGAGAAAGTGAGGGAGCAATTCCCTCACCTTTTTGTTGATTAGTAAAGGCTTCTGGAGGCCAAAAACTTCTCAGTGGGGAGGAATGATCCAGGAGGATCTAGGAAGGCCAAATTTTCAAAGTCCTCCAATCTCAGCAAAACCAGTGCTAGATCGAAGGGCTTGTCGAGATGATTCCAATGACGTTTGTTTCACCTCAAACGAACTCTGTATGAGAAAGTTATCGCGTTCTGTTCTATGAGGTCAACAGGAAAAATTAGCAAAAAGAGGTGCCACATGGCACCACTGATAGGGTGACACGTGGCATCTGTACTCTACGGACACGATGACGTGGCATGTGTATGAGCCAATGAGAGGATGACATGTGGCATGTACGGACGGATGACGTGTCAACCCATTCAATTGTACGGTCCAATCCAAAGGGAACACGTGTCTCTACAGAAGGTGTGTTGGCCTAGTAATATTTCGCCACATGGCACTTGATGATTGGTTAAAAGTTTAGTAGGAAGACTGGCCTCCATGGGGTTCGACCCCGTGACCTCTCCTGCATAGTGCTCCGCCTTACCATTAGCCCACAAGGTGTTCCTTGTATAAGGTATGGAAATAAATTTATTTAAAGTATGCAGTGGCATTTCGAGCCCCAAAGGGGCCAGGGCTTAGCCCTGACCCTGGTTCTTCCTCTAGCATGACCGGGAGCTCCAACCAGCACGAGAGCCCGCGCTCTATTTCAGCACATGTCAAATTATAAACTATGGAGTTTGGGTTAAAAGTGAGTTGAGAATTGTTTCTCTGTTATAACAATTTTTTGGGTTTTATACATAGTTCGGTTGGGTAGTTTTGCAACCAGATTTTATTAATGCCATAATTGGGTATGTGGTTGGCATAGTTGTTAATTATGTCAACTACATGATAAAAGGAGCTTTAAGTGAACCCAACCAAAACTTGAGAAGTTGAAACAAGATGCCAATCTTGGAAAATTTGTTGTAACCAAAGAGAACATGAGGAAAATGTGAAGAGGGGCAAGTCATGGCTATATAAGCCCCCTTAGTTTCCATTTGCCACTCATGCTTTGGAGTGGAGACTTTGTAGCTAAAGGCGAGAAGGGAGCTTGTGTAGCTCTGCAGGAGGAAGGTATGAGTGTTTATACTCGTTTTACACCGTCTTCAGGCTTCGGAGTTGCTGGAAGCAGTCTTGTTGTGTTTTGGGCAGCGATTATCTTCCTGACCATTGTCGCCAAGGTATCATTGTATCATTGCCATGTATTTTGCCTTCATGCTGAGATTATAGATTGGCCCTCCTATTGAGAAGCAGGCCCAGAGACGTAGTCCATCCTGGACGAACTCCGTTATCAACTTGTTGTCTTTATGTGCGTATTGTCTATGTTGTTTGGTTCTCTTCTTATGGATTTGTGAGCTTCATTCATGCTCTTTATGCAATTCATGTTAACGTCATAGAGTAGCAAAGATCTTTTTTTCGGATCAGAAGATCATCCAATTCTCTTAAAAACAATATTTATTTATAATATATAACCGCCATTAATATTCAATATGTTGCACCTCATTTATTTAATGATGTGGCAACACTGGAGTCTTTTCGATTTCAACCACTTAAGATCCTAAATAAGTAAAGTTAAATAAAGTCTAATAAAAAAAACTGAATTAAAAAGCTTTAGAGTTGAGTGAAAGAGCCGAATTAAAAATCCTTAAATACAAAGGAGATACGCTTACATGAAAGTATGATTTGTAATTATGATTATAAAATAATGATAGATCAATCAACTAGATACCAAGTATATAAAAAATGGCAATGGATGATATATATATATATATATATATATATATATATATATATATATAAAAGCGAGATTTGTGGCTCACAGGGTCATAATGATAAGATGCACCGTCAATCTATCGATAAGTCATGAAAGGAACACAATTATGCTTACACTTAAGGAACACAATTATTCATTAAATTCCCCCATGGTCATAGGCTACTAACTGTAAGATTTAACTTCAGGTTCTGGTGGGAACGACTTCTATACTTTTAATATTTCACACAAAAGAAAATTGCAAAATGCACAATGCCCATGGTCAAATGTAGATGAGAGCTCCGGCTTGGACTATCTAAGGAGCTTGAGTAATTCATGACTTTGTGCTATCGAGTTTAATAATGATTAGAGTTTTAGTACTATTTTCTATTAAATATTGGTTATGAGTGCATTAATATGGGATAGGGTGAAATACCATCCTTTGGTTGTGCAATGATATTATATGAATAATTAGAATTATGTTATAAGATGTTTAATGTTTTTGAAAATTGGCGTTGACGCATAAAAGGAAAAATGGACCACAGCTACTTATTCCAACAAACTGTTCTGGATTGTTGGTTTCTTTTCCTACTTATGACATATCTATTTTGCTTATTTTATGAATGCAAATGTATCCTATAGCATTTGTTGTAATGAACTATGTTTTTTAAGCCAAAACAAAGTTAATTCGATTATCTCGGCTGCCGAGGAAAATCCATGCTAATAACGTGAGATGTTGGAGTTTGGCATGATTCGATGATCAAATATATGTAAATTATTAAGCCCCAAGGATTAGCTCAATTGGTAATACGTGCACACACTTTCTCGGTTTGGGGAGAGGTCACGGATTTGAGCCTTGAGTCCTTTGGGGTTAGACCTTCTGCGAGGATGGTCGGTGGTTTACCACCTCTACCATCCACTAATGTGGGGAAGTATTGCTGGGTTTCCCGTGGATCTTTCCATTTGAAAAATATATGTAAATTATTATGAATATAAATGCAGATGCTCCATGCCAAGGCTGGTAAATTATTTTTTGATAAATTTTCTACACTAATTTCAAAATGGCTATATTTGTATGAGTTATTTGGAAAATATTTTTATTTTATTTCCAATATAAGTTTGCAACTAACACGTTCCATGGGGAAACAACACGCAGATAGAATGATCAATGAATTGCATATGTAAAGGATGAACAATGTTGAATTGATGTTGAAGATACCTTGTTGTCTCTTGATTTGTAAAACAAGTGCAAGATGAAATTCGTGCTGCTGGACAGAGCATAGTAAAAATCTTAAAGAAAATATTGTTATTAGTCAGAATTTTTTGGCAATTCTCCAAATTAAAAAATATTTGTATTCAAATTCGATATTGTGTATTTCGTGGTTCGTCATCAAAGATCAGGTTGGATAGAGAAGTTTCAACCTCTCTTGATGTTGAAGATACCTTGTTGTCTCTTGATTTGTAAAACAAGTGCAAGATGAAATTCGTGCTGCTGGACAGAGCATAGTAAAAATCTTAAAGAAAATATTGTTATTAGTCAGAATTTTTTGGCAATTCTCCAAATTAAAAAATATTTGTATTCAAATTCGATATTGTGTATTTCGTGGTTCGTCATCAAAGATCAGGTTGGATAGAGAAGTTTCAACCTCTCTTGATGTTGAAGATACCTTGTTGTCTCTTGATTTGTAAAACAAGTGCAAGATGAAATTCGTGCTGCTGGACAGAGCATAGTAAAAATCTTAAAGAAAATATTGTTATTAGTCAGAATTTTTTGGCAATTCTCCAAATTAAAAAATATTTGTATTCAAATTCGATATTGTGTATTTCGTGGTTCGTCATCAAAGATCAGGTTGGATAGAGAAGTTTCAACCTCTCTTGA